>LPNX010200774.1:247500-261195 GCA_001517045.1 Pseudotsuga menziesii
GTGTGTGTGTGTGAGAGAGAGAGACAAAGATAGAGTGGAGAAGGGGGGGTTCGTAGTGGGATGGGGTGACCTGTTGATGTGTGTGTGAGAGAGAAAGGAAGGGGTGTGTTAGGATTTTAGGAGTGTGGGGGGGTTATATTAATGTGGGGGTGTCTAGGTGTTATAGAGGGGATGTAATTATTGAGACTCATAAATGTCATATTTTCATACACTTTACCTTTCTCTATTCCTCGCATTTCATCGTCCCATTGTACCATTTTATTACATATATTTAGGTTTCACCTTATTATTTTCCACTTTATTCATTTTAGTATTATAAGTGAATTTATGATTAAATATTGGAAAAATAACATGTTTTGCACTTATCTTTGAAACATGGATGAGTTTGGTGATTTTGAAGAACCAGTTCCAAGCTAGTTGTCGTTACTCTAGGATATTTTCCACAACTCATATGGTTGAGGATCGATGGAAGTTAATTCTTGGTATTTTTCATATGAGAGATTATTAAGTCATTACTCCTGTTGTTACTCTTGCTGCTACACCATGAAGCCACCTTGGAGAAATATATTCATTAGGGGTAATGGATTTATATAAATTCATTATTTCTATCATTCATATATATGTCTCAAATTATGATGTTAAATTACTTAAAGATGAAAGGGGCAAGTTGGTTGTGGATGAGAGTGCATATTTGGTTTATTTACAAAGATTTGAAGACCTCCATGTAATATATGATGGACCCAACAAGTTAAATGGTATTAGGAGTCACTTAGGATGAGTTTTGACCATGTTATGATGACTCACATCTCTAAATTCGAATTTGAATTCAAATGCATCCTAATTAGCATGAATGTTAGCAAATGATTTGAGATTAGATTTGAGTGGATTTTGAGATCCAAATTATTAGTAATTTGGTGAGGATATTTTGGATATTCATGAGGATATTTTGGATCTTCATTTATTATTTGTTATGTAAAATTTATGTATAAATAAGAGTTCATTCTCCATTCCAAGGGGAGGGCTCTTAAAGCAACAATTCCAATTTGTGATGGAATAAGAATTATATTTCTCTCAATTCCGTTTGTAATTTAGATTGTAGTTATTTAATTTATCTTTTGTTGATGTATATTGTAGTTCTTTCACTTTCGTAATTTGTAATTAAATTAACTTCTTTTTATTTCTTAGCATAGCTTGCATTTTACTTTGATTCATTTATTTCTGTAGATGTAATTTTAATCCAACTTTATTTATTTATGCAAGTGTGTTAGATCCATAGATTAGCATGGTTGCAACCATATTGTGAGTGTGATTTACTTTTCGCAAGTGTGATTTACCTTTCTGTAAATATAAGTGTGTTTATTTATGCAAGTGCATTTTATGCAAAACTGTTCAATCAACACGTGATGGTAAGGGGTCATAGCAGCTACTTGAGTGGAGGTTCCTCATGTTCTCCCTGCCAACTGCGAAGATTGATTTTCATCTTTCTTTTTCGTACAGTGTTAATCAATTTTAGGAATTAATTTATGCAATTTAATTTTTTGTTGTGTGATTGAATTTAATTCAAATGCATATTAGATGACCAATGTTAGTAAGGAAATTTTAGCTTGCATATATTTTGCATGGTGATCTTGAAATAACAGACGTTTCCTTGGGTCGATAATTTATGTTGTAAATTGATTGTTTTAATAAGCAATTAATTCACCCAACATTTTGGCACCATTGCTAGGGAGGTCATCGAAGGTGCAAAAGTACAAACTAGGATTAGTTGTAGTTGCATTTCATGGTAGATGTGTTCGTGATCCTATGGGTTATGGAATGTAGATTGCTTGATTAATTTTCTATTGATTGAATTTGATTTAAGTGATGTTTTTTTTTTCTTTGAATTTAATATTCATCTCATTTTTTGGGTGCATCATTCCCCTTAGTGGTGCGGTAAGAGCCACCCATATCACTAATATCTCTTTTGCAGGAATTTGGTAAGAAGAAAGAAGCATTGGTGAATGAAGATATCGATAGAGGAGGATCCATGAGGATACAGATGATTTCAATCTTGAGACACATGAACATCATGGTAAGTTGTTGTATTTTATCTTCATACAATATTTTAGATTATTTTGAATTGAAAATAATACAATCACAAAATTACATAGGTTTTATTTCGAAAATCATATCATTTTTAGGAGTTGCAGTTGTGGCTGCAACACACTATGTAAGTCATTCTAGGTACCAATTGCTTGAAATTTTTATATGTGGATGTATTCCATTAAAAAAATATCATTATAGATATTTTCAACCATTTGTATCAATGTGTGCAAGCTATGTTTCATTTATTGCAATTTGGGGCAGTTTGGCTTGTTAAAATTTGCTGAAACACAATTGGGACAGTCCTATTTTGAGGGAACATATGGGCTTAATTTTAAAACCTGTTTCTATCTAAAGTATACCTCTAATTCTAATTTTGAATCCAATTTTAATTTTTCAATTTGGTTCTAAAATGAAAAATATATGGTCAAAATACTGACTGGGGGTGGAGCAAGAAGCTCAAGAACATAGTTCGAACAGTCACATTTTAGGAGACCTAATGGATGAATTCTCAAAAATTGTTTCTAAAACATATTATCCTATGAATCTAGTTTAAAACACAATTTGAATCATTCAATTTTGATATCATACGAAGGAGATATGGCCAAAATACTAACTACATATCATAAATCTGCACTCTGAAAACTCTGCTTTCTCGGCTTTTCATTGATATATTTGACCCATAAAATCTTCTTGTATTCAAAACCTGTTTCTATTGTAGATACCTATATGAATATATTTTCACCTCCAATCAGAATCACATCAATCCGTCTTTAAACTAAAATGTTGTACTCAAAATAGTGACTATTGGTCTAGGCTGGAACTCACAAACAACATTAAGATGCAGGTTGTTACTCAGAGTATATGACATATCATATCATAGAATTTTTAATACATGTTTCTACTGGAAGTATCCCTATGATTCCACTTTATTTTTACTTTGGAATCATTCAAATCGGCTGTGAAATGAAGAAGTTATTATCAAAACATTGTCAGGTAGTCTACGTCGGCCACTACTTGTCAGTAGGTATAAAGTGAATTTGGATTTGTTTATTTTTATTTGGATTTGTTTTATAAGCACTACTTGTTATTTTTTTTCCATAAGTATTGGATGAAGAGAGACTGTGCACCTCTCCTCTTCCATGATCTCATGTTTTATTGCAAGAAACTGTTAGTTTTTTTGCAAGTCCTCGAAAGATTGGAGAAGGTCAATACGTGCACAAGTGATTCCTGAAGACAAAATTTTATGCCATATGGGAATACCCTCCAGATATTCAAGATTCAATATGTTCTAGTTGTTTCTTACCTAGAAGAATACTTTTCTGGATTGAGTACATAACAAATGAAGAATTGATGTGCAGACGATATGAAGACCAATGTTTCAAAAAGCCAAGTCCTATTGTCACATCACCATCCCATTGCTACCAAATCCTTCAAGAATACCTCATGATTATTATGCTCATTCACCAACACTATGGTATGCATATGCATTTCCTTTTTTCCATTTCGCTATATATGCATGCTGAAAGTTTCATTTGCTTATGTGGTTATCTCTGAGAGCCAATAACCTTCACTAGAATATCATTCATATAACCACAAAATTCACATCAATTTCAGCCTCTACTCCTCTACTACCATGTCTGCCTACTCCACCCACCCCTAACCCACACCATAAAGATACCTTGGCTCACTTACCATGCCAAGTTTCTCCATTTTCCTACCCGAGTTCTAAATAAAAATTGGAGGTGAAAACCTGTCTTATGCGCCATCAGACCTTGGAATTCTTGAAAACCATCTTGTTGGTGGGTATTTCTGGGTAATAATAAAATTCTTATTATGAAAACCTTATGGGCGCAGTCAAACAAACCTTGTTTGAAAACCAGCTTGCTGGCGGACAAGGTTTTCAAATAAATTAAGAAATAAGTAATTACATCCAAGTTTCTCTCTGAATAAATATTTCCAGGTTCCTCTCTGAATAAGGTTTCAGGATTCATTGTTACATCAAAAAAATATTCCAAATCTACATCATGCTACATGTCCATAATCCACACTGATCCATCTTGAAAAGCTTTACATCATTGTCTACATATTAGATCTCTTGCCTTTCAAATGCTACTACATATATCAAGGACATCATAGGTAGGTGCAGGTATGTTTGTTTTTCCTTTATTATTCACATGAAATACTAAGGAAATGAAAATGGAGACCACTACTGAAAGAAAGAAATAGGTTCCCCAAGAACCTACAACATAATAAAATTTTGCAAAAGCCATTTATTCATAAGCACATGTTGTCATACAAGAAGGTGGGAAGTCAAAGGTATGAGTTATTTGATTCATGATTCTTTAATGCATACATTGGTTTTACTCATCATGAGAATCATAGCATTTGTAACTCCAAACTCTATCATATTTCATCATCCCAAAAATATGGCATGTCCTCAAGCCATCAAAGAAAATATGACTGAGTTCCAAATAATATAACAAATAGTTCTAAAAATGCTGCTATTATTAGTAAGAAAAAGAAACACTAACTAGTAAATGGAGATGATTTAGATATATATTTCCATCAAGAATAACAATGCTTAAGAATATTATACAAATAACAAGAGTATAATTGATGCGAAAAATGCCATAGGAGAAACTAGTCATCCATGCCTCATTGGAAGGATATCCTATCATCCAAAGAATATTTTAAGTTCACTCTCGAGTTCGTGAGATTTCTATAGATATGGGTCCCATTTCTAGAATAATTATATCCTAGATATTATTGAAGTAGATGATAGAGTCCCAAGTCAAACTTACAGCCATTCTCAAATGACATGATAAAGAATTTCCCTAAACATGTATTTTTCTTTTCTGCATTGTTTGTTGAGTCTCTTTTGTTTTACGAACCATGTGCATAGTAAAGCATTAAATAGACCTCTTTTACCCGATATTTCCCCACTTCCAGTAGGCCTCTTCAGTGCCTCAATGGGTTTATCTTGGTACCATGCAATCATAGCCCCGCTTCCAATGAGCCTGTTTAGTACCCCGACGGGTTTACTTGCACTAACCAGGATTTCTTGTTTGAAAATATTACTTAGCATGGACCCGTTTCTAGCAAGCCTGTTCAGTACTCCGGCAGGTTTGCTTCATATAAAGGTTTGTTTTTTAACATGTAGGAGCCGGTTGGTACTTAGAGCGAGCTAAGCCAGCTAAACACATAATTTAGATTTTATGAACGTGAATCTTATAAGTAAAGAAAATTTCATAATGACCTAAATTATAAATCATCTCAAAAGATAATAACTTGAATTTTTTCTTGGACTACTCAGTCTATCTTCTTCGTAAAAGGAATTAATGTTCCCCACAAGTAGGAATTCCACTTATTCTTGAGTTTTCTCAAAAATCCTTAGGAGACAAGTGTAGGTGTAAAATAGAACTTTGAATCACATGATGATTAAAATAGGTCTTAAGCAAATGTTTTAATGATAAGTCTGAAATATACATATATGAATCAATCAATCATAAAATCATAAGGAATCATCAAAGAAAGTTGGTAGAAATAATATAGGGAATATTGTAATTTGATTATAGCTCCCTATTTAAAAAAAAATAGGCTGAATTACAAGTTCTTAGAGCACTTCCCTTTTTAGGAAACATTTCATGGACTGGTTAAAGAAACAAGGTTCTTGTAATCAAACTGCAAAAAAACTTGTTAGATGATTCAATTTTTTATTCGCAACCAAAACATATGCATCAAGAAAAAGTCAAATAACTTTTATCAAAGATTAGGTAAAGGAAAAGATCATGTCTGTTTTATTTGACAAAATTCCATAAGCTGATTATACAACCAAAATCTCTGCATAAATGTAGTCGACTTATTACAAATGAATTTTATTTATTAAAGAAATAAATATATATTTACATATGTACATAAAAACAACACAAAATAGTTTAAGAATCAAGAGGAGGAGGAATGAATTCCTTTTCAACCAGATCCATCTTCTTTTGTTGTAAGAAATTCTTCATGAAATATTGTCTAGAGATTGCTTGATGGTAAAGTATAAGTCTGTGTCCATTTACAAAAAAGGAAGTATGTGAATCATCAATTGTCTTAATCTCTATTGACCCATTATAGAAGGATGTAACTACCTCATATGGACCCATCCAATGAGCGGTTGATTTTCCTTTGAATTTTTTATACCTTGAGTTGAATAGCAATGCCCAATCTCTGGTATTAAATAGTTTTTTCTTAATAAATTTATCATACCATTTCTTTCGTTGATTTTGTATTAACATTGTCCTTTGGAGTGCATCCTACCTAATCTCATCTAATTCATTAATCTGTAAGATTTGGTGTTTATGTGCCTCTTCTAAATCCATACCTAATTGCACAACCATATGAAAAGTATCATTAGAGGAATTTTGAGGTCTAAAATGGGCCTCCTAAGGAAAATAATAAAATAATATTTATTAATTTTGGAGGAAAAAAAATACTTTTTGTGTTCGTATTTTCGACATATCTCCCTGTGTTTTAACTCAAATTTTGATCGGGAGAGCTCATTAGATGCAGAATTTGATTCCATATCCAACGAGCTCTCTCAATCGAAATTTCAGTAAAAACACAAGGAGATATGTTGAAAATACGAATAAAAAAAGTAGTTTTTTTATGACAAATATGTCAATTCAACCATTATGGTTGACTCATTTTATTGGAATTCTATTAGTTCTTGAATTCCAACTCACAAGAACTTATTGTTGGTGTGTTTTCTTATAAGGCCCATTTTAGACCCCAAATTTCCTCTAATGTAACTTGGAATTCAATAGGTAAAAGGACTTTTTTCCCATATACTAACTCATAGGGTGTATGTCTAGTAGTGTTTTCCAAGTTATTCTAGAGGCCCACAAAGCCTTTGGGAGTCTATCTGCCCAATCTTTATGATGTAGCTGAAAAGTTTTGGTTAAGATAGCTTCCAATACCTTATTGGTTGATTCTACCTAGACATTGGCTTGTGGATGGTAATGTGAGTATTTGCAATGTTGTATACTATATTTCGTTGTAAGCTCTTTCATTAATTTAGAGGTGAATTGAGAACCTTTGTCGGTGACGATTTCTCCAGGCACACCAAATCGAGTGAATATCTCTTCATATATAGATTATACCATAGATTTTTTGTTAGTTTTTCAACATTAAGCTAGCATTATCATGATCTTTAACTGAGAGAATAACAAGCACATTAATCAAACACAAGAGACAATGAACACAATGTTTTTCCTCGGGGAAACCATAAATGGAGAAAATGTTGTAAAGGAAAGTGTCCTATGGCTAGGGTTTAAGAGGCCATCAACGTACTGGGGTTGAAAGAGAGATGCACAATGTTTAGCAAGTATATATAAACAAGATTCAGAGATGAGAAAGGTCCACACCTGACTAACTGAAGGCTGGTCCAAGCTTTCTCTTCAATCCTCTTCTTGCTCCTCTCGCTCCAAGAGACCTGCAAAACAAGTTATACCTTCCTCAAACCATTATGACCATATATAAAACGATGATAATCAAATAAACCTGAAATAACATCATCATATGACCATAAACAGAGATTCAATCACACATTGAACAATGATTTGGGAAGAAGAAGGACATCACATCTTTATTAATCTTGAAAACAAGTACAAGTATACCTTCTCTTCAAGTTTGGCACCTCATGAAACCTTGATCTGGTTCTACTGCTTCTCTTCTCCAAAGAACTCAGCCTCCAAGCTCTACAACACAAGGGGAATACCTCTAGGGCAAAGTGTGGGCAAAGAGAGTCCCAATTCCTCTAGCATAACAATGCATAAATTCCAAAGTCCTTCTCATGGCCTTTCCTACCTATATTTATATGGGTGAAATAAGGTAGTTCGAAGGTTAAAGAAGTTACAGCAGTTAAGGAAATCCAGTTACATGACATAACTAATCTCCAGTTAATGCATGTTTTAATATTTAAATGTTAAGAGACACATTTGTGGGTCTGTAGTAGAGCAACCCGCGAATGATGTGCTACTATATATAAGAGCAACCCGCGAATACAAGGATTCACGACCTACTACAAGGGAGACTCGCGAGTGATGCGTGAGTTGTCAATAGAAAGAGTTGCGCATACATCCTAACATGGCAAATGTGGCAAAGTAATTAGATGGATAGAGGCAGAATGTATTTCATAATAATCCAAGCTATAGTATTCTAGGCAAACCTCAATCCATAAGTGTCCTTTTGTGTGCCAAGATAAGGAAAGTTGACACTCGGACAGAGAGGTGCCATTCTGGTGTATAACAGATGCCCCCTAATGTGTGAGGTTAGAGGGGAAAACGATAGCCGAAATACATTATAAAGGAAAGAGCTGAGTATGGAGAGAGAGCAGAGAATCCAAGATCGAAAGGCTCAAATGAAGGTACCTGTAAGAGAGATAAATGTCAGAAAACTGATCTCTAGAACATACACGTCCATATACAGAACATCACCATAAAGATACAGGCGGATCCAACATATGTATAACTGATGAAACTATCATGGTCGCTCAATATGCAAAAAGGTGCCATATCAAATCTAAAGGAGCCATGGCCACAAATGAACAAGGTGGATCCATGCTCAACAATCGATCATAGCCACAAAAATACAAGGTGGATCTATGTCTCAGCAAAATTTCATATAAAGTATAACAAGGTCTTGCGAAACTTGGGCAATAGCAAAAGATGACAATACCACTGTCAACCCCAAGGTCTTCAATCCAAACCGCCCAAAAAAGGTACGAGTCCTAACCATGCGAAATAAAGGAGCTGAAGTCGAACATGGAGGAAGCCGTTTGATTACCGGTCAATAATGAAAACCGTTAACAAACGCGAGGGAAACCACCATTAATGAAAATGGTTCCCAAGGTACCTAGTACATTCTAACAAGTGTGATTACAAGGACTTGAAGTCGAACACTTCAAGAATCCATTGAGTAGGAGACATTAAGGTATCCCCACTACTCAATAGCGAGGGAAATTGCCATTGAGGACAACAATTCCCAAGGTACTATCATAAAACTCTAAATCTCATCCCCAGAGCAAGATATGTTGTAGTAGATAGGAAGAGATCCGTTGGAAGGAAGGCATTAAGGAATCCTTCATCATCCAACACGAGGTAATTCAAAGAAAAATTGGATCTGGAAATGGTACTGAATTTCACAAAAAGGACCGCTGAAGACATGATGTAATGAACTGATACCAGGGAATGGTCGACACAAAAGGTCAAGGCAACTGCAGAATGGCCGACAAAGGTTTAATCCTTGAACAGTGAGCACGACACAAAAGTGACTTAGGCATATTTTGACACGAAAGGACCAATGAAACAAATCTGTAATGTAGGAGACATTGATAGATTCCCCATATAATTGGAAAAGAGACCAACTGGAGGAGTAAGAAAACTCTAAATCAGGATAAAGTCAAAAGACTAGGACCCAACTGTTGATAGACTCAAAACTGGTGCTTTGTTCAAGGAAACAAGACTTGCTACCATGATGTAAAAAGACATGGAAATAAACCTTCCCCTTCCCTTCTTTCTTGTAAAGGTTTAACGAGTCCAAGAAAGCAAACTCGAGACCATCTTCATTTTTTGACAAGCTCGAAGAAAAGAAAGAAGAATGCTTGATAAGGCACTAATTCGTGGATTTTATGAGCCCGAACTAGTACATGCTTGACGGTGTTTTCATAGTTTAGAGAGTTTGAAAACTCCAAAGAAGACTCCAGGGGGGGTCCTTTTTCATACAATTTAGTCTCCTGAGGCCGAAAAAGTATAAAACAAACAACAGAAGAACCCTCTTAACTTTCAAAGAAGAAAAGGCACACCTTTTTCGTACTTAGTCAGGAAGGGCCGAAAAAGGTTAAATTACCACCTACCCAATGCTCCTTCAAAAGTAGCATATAAATCCTGAGTTTTACGAGTGTGAAGGAAGGCAAGATCACTCGGAAAGATCCATTTGGTTATAAGAAATGGGGCTTACAACAATAAACTCGATGCTTTGTTCTTTAGGGTTTAACGAGCATGACAAAGACATAAAGTACACTCAGAATCTTTTTCATGTTTTGGTCCAGAGCACGAAAAAGAGAAAACTAAGCTCATACCGGGGGTTCCTTTTCCGTAAGTTTAGTCCCTCGTGTCCGAAAAAGAGATAAACCTATGCCTGAGAATACTCTTCTCAATTCAGTAGAAAAGAGAGGGATCCTTTCTCGTATTATTCCACATGGTCCGAGAAAGAGATAACCTACCACCAATGTGGATGCCCATTCACATATTCTTAACGATCCTGAATGGACAACTTTACTCGGCAGTCAAGTCTATTTTGAGGAGTCAGACTTGGGCCTAAAGAAACTCATAATCTTCCCCGTGAAGTTTTAACGAGTTCGAAAAAGTCAACTCGCGGCCTCCTTACTGTTTTTAACAAGCTCAAAGGAGAGCAGAAAGAATGCTCTAAATGCGAGGAGATGAGTGTCATAGACAGGCGAAACTAGTTCCAAGCGTAAGGAACAAACCTATGCATAATGCAAGGAAAGCGAGCAAGATAAGGACACTTGGGGTAGGTCTCCTCGGGGTAAAGGGTGTCAAGTTGCAAAGGATAAATTATACAAGGCTAAGCGGCGATGAGAACAAAGATGAGGGCTTATACAATGAGCTAAAAGCGTGAAAGCCAGCATTAGGCTCAAAAGCATGAGCAGGGCACATGCAGATGCAATTACAGCTTGAACAACAAGGTGAGGCCCATAAACAGTTGTAAATCCAACTAATAATCCTGTCTCCAAGAAACAACAACATCAGAAGAAACAATCCGATGTGGGTCACTTTGGCATAAACACTTGTGACTTCGCTATCGTCTACAAAAAGAAAAGTCAAGGCATAATCAATCGAAGAAGATTCTATAGGACCAAGGCTCGAGGGTTTATAATCAATAAGATCGACCTCAGAAGCGAAAATCAACAAGGGAGATAGAGTCTGCAGGAACAAACTCAAAATCACAGGAGCTGAGAAATTCATAAGAAAAAAAAATCAAACTCATCAGGATCACTGACTTGCTTTTCAAATGAAGAATCAAAAGACTCAACAAAAACCAACATAAGAAAAAGGGAAGGCTTACGAAGAAAATCGGGGTTAGAATTAATCACAACTGAAAAAGAAGGTCAGACTGTATCAAAGACTCCAGGAAGACTTCATCCGAAAGGAGGAAATCATCTGAGATAGGACACATATCTGAACTTTCAAATGGAGGGATAGAGTGGAGAGAAGGCTCTACAATCTGTATAGGATAACTCACCTGATCAACTGCTGGGACCGAGTCCTGAGAAGGTAAGCATGAAAACAGAGGCTGCCTCTTAGTAGCAATTGAACACAAATGACAAGAAGCCACATAGTTCACCTGTGGTGGGGTAGTGTCTACAGAAACACTGGGAATCAAAAAAGGAAAAACTTGGTCTCTAGTTGGGTCAGGAGACAGATCAAGAAAATCCAACTGATCAATAGTGACAATTTCTTCTCCATGATTAAAATACATCACACGAAATAATGTTGACACCACAGCTTGCATGGCATAGACATAATCACGTCCAAGGAGCATATTAAATTCCAAGGGGTCTTCTATCACCATGAAGTCAACTAAGACGGTCTTCCCACCCAAAGTAACAGGTGTTTGAGCAAGAATACCCAAGGCTATACAAGTTCTTCTATCAAACGCCAGTAACTGACTAGTAGTCGACACAAGGCTGGGAGATCCCATACCTCGCCAAGCACGAGCAGACAAAATACTAACTGAGGCTCCATCATCAACAATGCAACGAGCAATTATATAGGGTTCAACTTTGACCTTTATCTGGAAAGGTGCATGGGAAGGAAGGCGCGGCTCAACTAGGCTATCCCAATCAAAGGAAGCAATCCGAGGGCTTGGTGGGGGTTGATCCGAAACAAGTTCAGTGCCCCCTTGTTCAGTAAGATCTGAACTGGTAGTGAAGAAAATGTGACTAGTAGACACTTCACTCTCCAAAGGAAGAGTGGGATTGATCGATACTGGGATCGATTCAACCGCTCCATCAAAGTCACTCTCGGAAGGGAGAGTGGGATTGACCAAAGATGGCATTGGTTCAATCACATGAGGAGCACTCTCCAAAATAAGAGTGGGATCAACCAAATCTGATATTTGTTCGACCACTTGATCAACCAAAGGTTGAGTAGGAGGTTGAGAAACTATAGGGTGTTCAGAAGAACAAAATCCATGAGTCTTGGACCACACTCTTCGCACCTCTGGGATAGCAGGGCACAGATGAGTAAGATGATCTCCCTTGCATAGCACACAAGGGAACTTAAGATGATGCTTCGAAAGACCAGTTTTCTCAACGCTATCAGCATGACTAGCAGTGGCTGACAGTTTGCTCTCAACATGACCTGCAGAGGATGAGAGTTTGCCCCCAGCGTGAACAATAGAGGTTGTATGACTGGGTCCAACCTCACTAAGAGAGGCTGGTTGTTGAGAGACTCCATAATGTTCAAAAACGGGATGACCATGAATCCAAACTCTTTGTACCTCCTCAATAGAAGGGCATTTTTAAGTAAGGTGGTCTCCCTCACAAAGCTTACAAGGAAACTTGAGCTTGTGTTTTGAACGGGTAGACTTGTCAACTGTGTCAACATGACTCGCAGTGGTTGACTGGGCACCATCAACATGCAAAGCAGAGGCTAAATGGTAAGGATCAACATGCTTTGCAGCAGTTGAGTGTGTGCCCCCAGCTTGAGCAACAGAGGCTGGGTGAACGGATCCAACTTGAACAACAGAGGTTGGATGGGGAGGTTCAACTTGAAAACCAGAGGTTGAACCAGTGCACTCAGCGTGAACACCAGAGGCTGAGTGACATGATCCAACATGACCTGGAAAGGTTGGAAGGATCCCACCAGCGTGAACACCAGAGGCTGGATGGATGGATCCAACTTGAAGAACAGAGGTTGGATGGGAAGGTTCAACTTGAAAACCAGCAGTTGAACGGATGCACTCAGCTTGAACACCAGAGGTTGAGTGACAGGATCCGACATGACCTGAAAAGGTTGGAAGGATCCCACCAGCTTGAACACCAGAGGCTGGATGGATAACTCCAACATGAACAACAGAGGTTGGATAGGATGGTTCAACTTGAAAACCAGAGGTTGAATGGGTGCACTCAACGTGGACACCATAGGTTGAGTGACTAGATCCAACATGACCTGCAGAGGTTGGATGGGTTCCCCCAGCCTGAACAACCGAGACTGGGTGGTGAGGTTCAACTTGACTTGCAGAGGTTGAACGGGTGCCCCCTTGCTTCTGTGCTTTCTTCCTATTCCTCCTTCTTTTACTCCTTTTAGACTGCCGGTTACTAGTGTCAGTACTTTCACCGCATGAGGTAGAAGGAGGGGGAGAACTAACTACAGGTGAAGGGGAGGCAGTGTTTTGATGCCCTTGATATAAGGTGCTTACTTGAGAAGCATCAGGAGCATTCAAGACAGTTGGAGTGGAAAACAACCACACTGGTAGCCCTATGGTGAATCCCGGAAGATTCAAGGTGGCCATCAAGGGAACACCAACATTCCCTGTGAGAGG
>LPNX010200774.1:263690-372039 GCA_001517045.1 Pseudotsuga menziesii
AAATCACACATTGAACAATGATTTGGGAAGAAGGACATCACATCTTTATTAATCTTGAAAACAAGTACAAGTATACCTTCTCTTCAAGTTTGGCACCTCACGAAACCTTGATCTGGTTCTGCTGCTTCTCTTCTCCAAAGAACTCAGCCTCCAAGCTCTACAACACAAGGGGAAGACCTCTAGGGCAAAGTGTGGGCAAAGAGAGTCCCAATTCCTCCAGCATAACAATGCATAAATTCCAAAGTCCTTCTCATGGCCTTTCCTACCTATATTTATATGGGTGAAATAAGGTAGTTTAAAGGTTAGAGAAGTTACAGCAGTTAAGGAAATCCAGTTACATGACATAACTAATCTCCGGTTAACGCATGTTTTAATATTTAAATGTTAAGAGACACATTTGCAGGTCTGTAGTAGAGCAACCCGCGAATGATGCGCTACTATATAGAAGAGCAACCCGCGAATACAAGGATTCACGACCTACTACAAGGGAGACTCACGAGTGATGCGCAAGTTGTCAATAGAAAGAGTCGCGCATACATCCTAACATGGTAAATGTGGCAAAGTAATTAGCTGGATAGAGGCAGAATGTATTTCATAATAAGCCAAGCTATAGTATTCTAGGCAAACCTCAATCCATAAGTGTCCTTTTGTGTGCCAACATAAGGAAAGTTGACACTCGGACGGAGAGGTGCCATTCTGGTGTATAACAGAAAACCCCGCAACTTCCTCAGAGATAGAATCAACACCAAAATAGAGAAGCCCAATACAGTAAGTGATCTCCCGATAGCAGTAACCTTCTTCTTATATAGCCCCAGTGTCTTCTCCTTCCTCAACTATGCACTACACTTGAGTGTGTATAAGTTTTGTGATAAGTAGAGACTCCGGTTCTCTATTTATATTAATCTTGGCATGACTAAAACCATACTAGGGCTGACCTCTACTAGGAGAGTCTAATAACCCTAGTGCCCCAGAACTGTCGGGACTTTAACCCTTAGAAAATCGGAAGATTACCCACTATGACTTGAAATGACTTGTTTACATTATAGATCCTCCCGATTGGAACATCGGGGCATGACAACATGACTCAATTACATAATAGATACATCCTGAAATAAACATCGGGTTACAAGACATAAGATACATAGACGAATACATTTTGAAGTTACAAATACATCAACACTCCCTCTTAACTAGGAAGGTATTCTTTTGACACAATTTTCAGCACTGGTCTTTTTCTCTGCATCAACTAGATCATCTCGTCATCTTCATCTTCTTCGTCTTCTTCGTCTTCTTTGTCTTCTTGGTCTTTGAGTATTCAAGTCATATTCTTCTTCAAGTCTTCTACATCTTCGAGTCTTCAAGTCATCTTATTCTTCTTTATCACGGGATCTGCATCATCATGACTACTGGCTCATCACTGTTGGATCATCACTCAATCTGGATCGTCATCAAGTCTAGATCATCTCATCTGGATCACTTGATTTGGATCATCAAGTCTGCATCATCATCACAACTGGAATGCCACTTGATCTGGATCGTCATCAATTCTGGATCATCTCATCTGGATCACTTGATCTGGATCATTATCAAGTATGGATCATCATTTGCTATCCCATAATGGTGCTATCTCGATTCTTCTTGTCACAGGAAGTTCTACAGAGTCAATCCTGTAGGCCTATCCTTCATGTAGGTATTCATCAGTGCTTATATCAGAAACTTAATTTAGAATGGCCCGTCGAGCTCTTGCATTTGACCTCATCTTGTCAGAAAGGCATGCCCAGCACTCACATCTGACCTCATCTTGTTAGAAAGGCTTAGCACTTATATCCGACCATTTGCAAGCACACCGAATCGAAAAGGCTCTGCACTTACATCCGACCTCATCCGGTTAGAAAGGCATAGCACTTACAATCAACCATGCTCAAAAGCATCGCATTGAAAAGGCTCAGCACTTACAATCCAACCATGCACGAAGCGCCTCATCGAAAAGGGCTCAGCACTTACAATCTGACCATACACGAAGCACCGCATCAGAAAGGGCTCAGCACTTACAATCTGACCATGCATGAAGCACCGCATCAAAAAGGGCTCTGCACTTACAATCTGACCATGCATGAAGCACCGCATCAGAAAGGGAATGCACTCACATCTGATCATGGAGGAACTAATCCTACCATCACATCAGAATGGCCCCCAGTCCCAGACTGAGCTACCTGGTAACTAACCAGGTGCCTCCATTCCTAGAATGCCAGTTGCCCTTACATCTGACCTACTCATCAGAATGGCCAACACTCACATCTGACATGGGAGGAACCTAATCCTTTATCCATGACAGCATGGTTCAGCCCTTACATATGATCAAGTGGGAACACATCCCTCTATCACATCAGAATGGCTTCTCAGTCCTAGACTGAGTTTTCCTGGTAATTGACTAGGTGCCTCCATTTCTAGAATGGCAGTTGCCCTTACATCTGACCTACTCATCAGAATGGCCAGCGCTCATATCTGACATGGAAGGAACCAATCCTCTTACCATGATAGAATGGCTATGGGTATCATCACTTTCCCTTGGAGGAAACCTCAATCTGGGGAACACCAATCTTCTCCCTGAAGTACACAAACTTCAGCCTAGCCAATGGCTTCATCAATACATCAGCTATTTGTTCCTCCATTGCGACATACTGGAGCTTCACTACTCCCCTCTGCACCATATCCTTGATATAGTGATACTTGATCTCGATATGCTTCGACTTGTCATGGAACACAGGATTCTCTGACAACTTCACACAACTCTGGTTGTCACAATGTATACAAGTAGCATCCAACTGGAGATCAAATATATCAGACAGTAGATTCTGTAGCCATACTACCTCACAACTAGCTAAACAAGTTGCGACATACTCTGCTTCAGCTGTACTCACTGCCACATAGGATTGCTTCCTACTAAACCAAGAGATCACACCTAATCCCATACTGAAGCAGCATCCTGAAGTTCTCTTCCTATCGATGGAACTGCCTACCCAATCTGAATCGACATAACCCTCCAGGTTAATCTTCTGATTCGACTCATACTTGAGCCCATAATCAACTGTACCCCTCAAGTACCTCAGAATATGCTTTGCAACAATCAAGTGAACATTTCTTGGATCTGTCAAGAACTGTCTCAAGGTATTCACAGCAAAGCAAATGTCTGGTCTTGTGTTCGTCAGGTACATCAATGACCCAATCATCTGACGATACATCGTAGCATCAACCGATTCTGATGAAGCATCACTCAATAGATTCAAGTTCGATTCCATAGGTGTGGCCATGGCTTTGCAATCCATCATCCCAAACCTCTTCAGGATCTCTACTGCATACTTCCCTTGTCCAAGGAATATTCCATCTATACTCTACCACACTTCCATGCCTAGGAAATAATGCATCATACCCAAGTCCTTCATTTCAAACTCAGCAGTAAGCTTTCTCTTCATATCAGCAATCAACCCATCCATACCCATCACAAATAGATCATCTACATATAGTAGAAGCATCACTGGGTTGTCATCTTCAACCTTGTAGTAAAGGTTAGAATCTGCTTTACTTTTGGTAAAGCCCAAGCTAGATAGAAAGCTATCAATTCTATCGTACCAAGTCCTGGGTGCCTGTTTCAAACCATACAGGGCTTTCTTCAATCTACATACATGAGACTCTCTGTGATGTGTCTCAAAATCGAGTGGTTGTTCTACATACTCTTCCTCTTCCACTACACCATTCAAGAAAGCAGTCTTGACATCCATCTGGTGTATCTTCCATTTCATCACTGCAGCCAGAGAAAGTACTGATCTGATGGAAGTGTATCTAGCTACAGGTGCAAAAGTTTCTTCATAATCTATTCCTTCTTTCTGAGAGAAACCTCAAGCCACAAATCTTGCTTTATATTTTTCAATGCTACCATCTGCAGCATGCTTGATCTTGTAGATCCATTTGGAAGTTACAACTGACTTCCCTTCTAGTCTTGGGACAACATCCCAAAAATCATTCTTCATGATCAACTGATATTCTTCGATCATAGCATCCTTCCATTCTTTCTGTTCTGTCGCTTCTTCATAACTGGAAGGTTCTTTATCAATGAAATCACATAGTAAAGCTACATACCCAGAGTAGGATCTGGTCCTCTTTCTTTCTTTGTGATTCTCTTCTAGAGCCCCATATCTTTATACACCTTGGATAAGTTCTCATACCCAAGAAGGTTTCCTCTTATGAGGATTCTTCTCCAGAGGTGGATCTACAGGTCTTTGTGGTTCTTCAAATTCTCGATCTTCTTCTTGAATTTCTTCGTTCATGGTTGTATCATGAATTCTGGGTGCTTCTGCTTCTTCAGGTTCTTCAGCAGGTCTCTTTCTGAATTTGTTGTAAGTTGTATCTTCATCAAATGTCACATCCCTGTCGATGTCAATCTTCTTGTATCCTGGGAAATATATTCTGTAAGCCTTCGAGCTTTCAGAGTATCCCACAAATATACCCTTCTTTCCTGAAGGATCTAATTTTGTTCTCTTCTCTTTTGGAATGTGTATGTATACAAGACAGCTGAATATTCTGAGATGGCTGACTTCTGGTTTCTTTCCAGAGAAGACTTATTCAGGAGTCTTGTTCTTGAGTACTCTATGTGGAGTACGGTTCTGTACATACACCATTGTTCTGGCAGCTTCTACCCAAAGATGCATAAGAAGATCTTGATCATGAAGCATAGCTCTTGTAGCTTCCATGATAGTTCTATTCTTCCATTCCACAATCCCATTCTGTTGTGGATTATAAGGAGTGGACAACTCCCTCTTAATCCCTGATTCTTTACATATCTCTTTGAATTCATTCAAAGTGAATTCTCTGCCATTATCTGATCGAAAAGTCTTGATCTTCTTTTCAGTGTGATTCTCGATCAAGGCTTTGAATTCCTTGAATTTGTTGAATACTTTGTCTTTGTTCTTCATGAAGTAAACCCATGTCTTCCTAGAAAAATCATCAATAAAGGAAACATAATATGCATACCCGCTTAGTGAGCTTGATGACATAGGACCGCATACATCGGAGTGGATGATTTCCAAGATTCCTTTTGCTTTGCTTTCGCTACTTGGAAATGTCTTCTTTGTGTTCTTTCCTTTCGCACATCCTTTGCATACCCTGTTGCCGCCTTTCACACACCTGGGTCATGTGGCAGAAATATTCAAGCCACTCGGTGTGTCCTTGGGGGCAAGTCTCGAGTCAAGGCTGTCACCTTGTTCTTGACTCCTCCGTTTAGGCTCAACTCCTAATGAAGCCAAGGGGGGTAGACCCTATTAAGTTAATAAGGATAATTACTTAGTATGGTGATGTTAAACTGAATGAGTTACTTAGGAGTTTGAAATTTAACCATAAACAATCAAAGATGACAAGATACAAAAATGAGCGCATGAAAGCACAATGCTGAGACACAATATATATATATATATATATAGCAAGAAAACAACCAGTGCCTTAGAATGGATTCAAAATAAAATCAATGTACTTGCATGTTCTTGGAGTGAATGTTTTGTAATTTCCTCTTGGTACGTTTTAAGTTAAATTTGAGGTTTGAGTTGATTAAAATTACGTGAAGGGGTGGACTCCAGATATACCGGAGAGTACTTGAAGTATGTCCAAAACTAAACCTTCATAGCTACCCACAAGGAATATGTGGACTGAATGGAGTCTCTGGGGATATTGTTCATAACGCACCCATTAGGGTGTGACAGATATCGGTGTCCCAAAGTCACTTTTTCAGAAGTTCCTGCTTCCTTTGGGTATTTTGCCACCATGATGGTTTGATCTAGGTGTTGGATTTTCACCTGATGGTTTGTCAATTTGGGAGAGTGAGTCCTAATTATACTAGTCACTCAAGTGCTTTTGATATATCTTGACTGATCGGACGAACCGCATCCAAGTGCAGAGCATACACACCGGAGTCTTGTCAATTTTAGTAAATTTTAAAGTTGGGTGTTCTTTTTAAAAAGAAAACCCTCCAGGAACCTCTTTCGATCCAAGTGGATCTCAATTAGGGAATCAAGGAGGGGTTAATTTTATGATAGCTGAAGAAACAAATGATAGAAAAGAAAACAGATACACAATTCCGATTTTCTAATTAGTCCTACCACGCATCTCTTTCCCCTTTCGGGTCAATCAGGAAGTCGTGGGGTAAGTATTAAGATTGATTTGAAATATCAAATATGGAAAATGAAATTGATAATGAATCCCAAGTATACTATCCGGCACATTAGAGCTACGCTAGTTTGAAAATAAATGAGCAAAAAGTAAAAAATTGACATCGACGCAAATACCCCCAGGGGGGATGGTGAATAGGCTTGAAAGAGCCTATTTGAAAGGACCTTTTCATTTTATTAGCAGTGATTTACAATATCAGAAAATTAAAATTGATGCACTTTTTTCTTTGTTATCTAGAATCCAAAGGCTTACAACAAGCTTGTAACAAGCTAGAATTAAACAAGGTGATGGGGGAAGCTTCCCGGAAGCTCCGATTCGTCCAAGAGTTGAAAATTTGGCATATTTTCCTCCTCTTTTTTGTTGGACCTGCTAAAAAACAATGAGCAATCAGAATCAAATATTCCCAAACACACTTTAAAATTGTTTTGGGTTACTACACTAGTTATCGAAAAAAAAAACTCAAGTAAAATTTTGTTAAATTGGGGTAATCTAGTTATGCAAAAAGGAACCAAGGAAATCAAGATTTCCTTGGGATCTTGGATTGTTGTTTGGGAAGCCAATAATATGTGCACTTTATTTTAGAATATGAATCTTTTAAAGAACAAAAAAGAAACTACCTTATGAGCAAGTTTTAGATCTATGACTTAGCTACTTGCAAAAAAGGCAATTCCTACACCTAGATCTATCTTTATGAAATGATATTCTTTATGAAATTGCAGATCTAAGAAGCAAGACTCTTATGAAATAGATATAATAATATATATCTAATTCCTAGAACTAGATCTGATCATAAGAGGGAGAGACAGGTAACCGAAAGATTGAATTTTTTAAGAAATGAGAAGAAGAGGAGAGAAGGTTGGCTCGTTGCTTGAATGGAGCAAGATGAAAGGAGGCCCTTTTGTGGAGCGCTGAGGGAAAGAGTATTGAGCTTATTGGATAAGGAATGGTGTCAATCTTGATCCACACCTTCATCCAATCAGGAACCTGTAACTAGACAACACAAGCCTGCACAACACCTCGTGAGATCTGGATATAGATGTATAAAGCAACAAAAATGAAAGATCATGCAAAAATAATCTTATTTAAGCATATAACTAAAATTTTTGAGCATACATTATATGGATAAACAAGATCAAGCAATCTAACTTGCCTAGTTTACACCCTTACTTGATTCAACCGGATCCTTGAAGCTAGAACACGAAAGCAGCACAGAACTTGGAAATAAATTGTAGTTACCACATTAGCAGCATAACACTGAGAATCCACACAATCACATGCACTACATGGTATAGCCTCCAAAGCTTCTTTATTCACAAATGATGATCAATACACAATTACAATGGCAAGCCCTTCAATCTAGCTCTGACTAGCTTGGAAGTGGGAGCCTCAGCTAGGATATATACAAAAAACAGGACATCCAGCCCAGAGGGGGTGTAATTCCCAAGGAATCAGATCAAATCAGCTAATGGAGAGCCAATCAATGCAGATCTGAATCTGAACTGAGCCTACTTGTCAAACAGGGGCTTGATTGAGCTGACACATCAACCCATAAACCGACACATCACTCCACAGAGCATCCAGGAGAGTCCACATGTGTGGAGGAGAGAGAGAGGGTGCAATTGCCCATGAAGACAGCTGAAGATCAACTCTGGATTTGATTTGATCACCTCCTTTAGTCAAGGATTTGTCAGATCCAGTCAATCTTCTTTAGATCTGACTGATTTCAATCAAATTGGTTGAGAATCCATTGATTTATGATTTTGGATTTGCTCCATTATTCATCAATTTATTAATTAAAATAATCAATAATTGATTTTTGGGGCTTTCTAATCTGAGTGATGGAAAATCACTCAAAACTAGGAAATAGTGGGTCCATGGGTTTACATGGTGCTCTTAGCTTGAAAATGAGCACCTACATGACTAAAACTGATTATTTGGCCCACTTTTATTACAAAATCAATTTTTCCAATTAAACTATTAAAAAAATAGCCTAAGTTTTGGAAAAATTAAATATTTAATAAAAAACACTGAAAAAACTAAAAAATTGAAAAATTGAAAAAACCTAGGGGGACTTAGACATGTTCATATGACTCGACCATGATGTCTAGCATGCTTATACATTGACACATAGACTCTAATAACCTCAATAGGCATAAATGCCAAGCCAACCACCCTAACTTTGGAGGTATGGAGTGAAAAACTCAGAAATTATCAGTTGTTTATTCAACAACCAATAATAACCAAGGGAAAAAACACCCTGGGCTGATCGGATTGACAAATAAAGTCTAAGAGACCAAGTCTTTTACAGACACTATCATGCTAGAACATTTATTACAATCCCCCCATGGGGTATGAACATGTGATATAGTACAACAAGCACTTCCCAAAAGTACTTCTAAAGGTCTTCTGAAGTCCAAACAAGTTAACCATGTCCGGTTCACCAGGCTCACTTGATAAAAAACCACTAAGTATAACTTAGGTGGTAACAGACCCCATCATCTTTTTCTTGTATTTCTAGAAGACCTTCAATAGCTTTGCTTGCAAAAGGTAGTGCTCTGTAATGCACATGTGCAAGCCTTCTATGCCAAAGTTCACTTGGCTCTATTGTGTCATGGACCAAGGCTTGTTCTGGATGGTCTTTTAATTTGTACAAACCTCCTTCTTTTTCACCAATCACTACCGCATCATCGATAGTCTTTCCTCTTAGACACATGATGACTTGACCATCTATGAATGCAACCCTCATTCCTTTTGCATCCAATGCTGATATGGAGAGAAGGTTCTTCTTGAGTCCTAGCACAAACAATACTTCTTTCATTGTTAGAGACTTTCCAGAGTCTAGTTTGTAGGAAGATTCCCCACTACCTTATATTGGATATTGGTAGTCATCTCCTAGCTTCACCTTGTGAGGTGATTCATGTTCTGAGAGTTTCACAAAGGATTCCTTGAATCCAGTCATATGTTTGGAAGCCCCATTGTCTATAAGCCAATCATCACTTCCATGAGTAATGTTACCTGTGAGAGCGGAGATCAAAACACATTCATCCTTGCTTTAAGAATCTTCACTTTCATATCTGGTTCTCTTTGATGAAGGTTCATCATCCTCTGTAGCATGAGCATGATGTATTTTCTTACTTCCCTTCTTCTTGTGAGAGATACTTTTGTTCTTAGGACAATCTCTAGCAAAGTGTCATTTTTCATCACATGTATAGCAAATGTACTTAGACTTATCTATAGGCTTTCTTGAGTTATACCTATGATGAGAGTACTTACTTTTGTGATAGTTGGATCTGGATTTCTTGGATTGTACTATGAGAGCTTGATATTCACTTCCCATCTTCTCTTCTCGAGGTGCTATCCGAGCTTCTTCTTGAGAGCATTCTTCCCACAGACTGCTGAGCTTGACTAACTTATTTCTAGCACAGATCCCTTGAATGAAAGAGTCCCAATTCCTAGGGAGACCATTTAAGGTGGTCATCACAATTTCTGCATTCTCCACTTCTTCATCTACTGCTTCTAATTGTTCCTTGATCTGAGAAACCCTTGTGAAGTAAGACTGGATGGTCTCTGCATTTTGGATCTTCACATTCTTCAGTTGATTCCTCAGAGTCATTTTTCGGTTTATGTTCTTCTCTTCAAGCAATTTGGTTAGGGAATCAAACATAGCTTTAGGTGTCTTGAGAGAGGACACCTATGGGATGAGGTGATCCTTGATAGAATAAAAAATGATTCTCTTTTCCATAAACATCTTCTTATTATGTAAGGCCTTAGCCTCATCTCCATCTAGAACTGGAATCTCCTCATGGATGTAGGAGTCTAACTCATTTTCTTCCAGGACCAGGGATATCCTATACTTCCAGGCATGGAAGTTATTAGATCCCTCAAGATTTTCATCAAGCTTGGTATGATGAGACATTTTAACTGAGAACCTCAAATGGAAATACAAAAAATTTAGATCTTACCAGGTCGAGATGTCGGATCTAGATTTGGAGCTGAAATCCTATAGTACTGGATTAGGAGCAAAATAGGTTTTTGCTTTTCTGAAGTTCTGTCCACCCAAATGCCTTGAAATTTATCCCTAACTTCGATTTTGGGGAGGAGATCAATCCAATCCTGGGCTCACTAAAAAATTCCTCTTTTGTGAAAAGCCCTAATTTTCAGTAGTAGTGTTGGGTCCAAAACTGAAAAACCTCAGAATTGGATTATGCTTCGACAGAAAGATGCGCCCTAAGGAGGAGAGTTATTCCACCTTACTTTTGCTAAAAATCTATGGAGGAAGATCCATAAACTAGGAAGCCCTAGTTCCTGCAGCTGCACAGTGTCTTCTTCTTAGGTTAGCTCTAATACCATGTTAGTTTTTCAACATTAAGCTAGCATTATTAAAATATTTAACTGAGAGAATAGCAAGCACAACAATCAAACACAAGAGACAATGAACATAGTGTTTTTCCTCGGGGAAACCATAAATGGATAAAACCCCGCAACTTCCTCAGAGATAGAATCAGCACCAAAATAGAAAATCCCAATATAGTAAGTGATCTCTCGATAGCAGTAACCTCCTTCTTATCTAGCCCTAGTGTCTTCTCCTTCCTCAACTATACACTACACTCGAGTGTGTATAAGTTGTGTGATAAATAGAGACTCCAATTCTCTATTTATACTAATCCCAGCATGACTAAAACCCTACTAGGGCTGACCTCTACTAAGAGAGTCTAATAACCCTAGTGCCCCAGATCTGTGGGGACTTTAACCCTTAGACAATCGGAGGGTTTCCCACTATGACTTGACATGACTTGTTTACATTATAGATCCGCCCGATCAAAACATAGAGGCATGACAACATGACTCAATTACATAATAGATACATCCCAGATTAAACATCGGGTTACAAGACATAATATACATAGATGAATACATTCCGAAGTTACAAATACATCAACATTTCTCTGTAGCTTGGAACAAAGCTTTAGCTTCTACCCATTCGATGACATAATCTATGCAAAACAGGATGTATTTCTTCTTATGGGACATGGGAGAGATTGGTCGTACAAAATCAAGAGCCCACTTCTCAAAAGGATCAATCATGACCTGAGGTTGTAAAGGCATCTCGTCCGATGACGTAGGTCTACCCATTCTTTGGCAACTATCACATCCTCTAACATATCTGGTAGCATCCTTAAAAATGCTTGGCCAGTAATAACCAGAATGTAACACTTTGTATGTTATCCACTTGTCAGAAAAGTGTCCTCCACATGGCGCATCATGGCATGCATAGAGGATTTATGTCATCTCGTCCTCCCGTACACATCGTATAATAATAAGATTTGGGCCAATACGGAAAAGGTCCTTATCAACCCAAGAGTAACTAGAACTCTGGATGAAAATTTGATGTTTCTCATGAGGAGACAAGTGGTTTGGTAACTTCCCATTTTCCAAATAATTAGCAATGTCTGCAAACCAAGGGGTTTGAATAGACACAGCAAATAGATGTTCGTCAAGGAAACTATCATCAACTGGTTTAGCACCATCATCATGTTGAATATGAGAGAGGAAATATGCTACCAAATTTTCTCTGCTAGGTCGATTGACGACAGTGATATTAAATTCTTGTAATAGAAGAATCCATCGGGTCACTCTACTATTGGTAATTGGTTTATTCATCAAAAATATGATGGAAGAATGGTCCGTATGCACAAAAACTTCATATCTTGTGGTGTAATGGTGAAAATTATTAATAAAGTAGACTACTTCTAGAAACTCCTTCTCAGTAATAGTGTAATTTAGTTCGGCATTCGTTAGATTTTTGCTAATAAAATATATGGCATAAGATGCTTGGCCTTCTTTTTTACCAAGAAATCCTCCTATGGCTATGTCAGAAGCATGGTGGATATATTGAAGGGAAGGGACCAATCCTATGGCTATGTCAGAAGCATCGGTGGATATATTGAAGGGAAGGGACCAATTACGACCCCTAAGTATTGGTGCCATTGATAGTTTAGCTTTCAAGACCTCAAAATCACTTTGGCATGATTCAATCCATTGGAACTCTATATCCTTCATAAGCAGTTTAAATAGTGGTGCAGCTATTTTAGTGAAATTTTCAATAAAATGACGATAGTAACCCACATTACCAAGAAATATTCTTACTTAATTTTGAGTTTTTGGAGAGGGGAGACCAACAATTAATTCTATCTTAGCATGGTCTACCTTGATCCCTTGTGAGGAAACATGATGCCCAAAAAATATGCCTTCTGTTAATAGCATTTTACATTTTTCATGACTAAGGGCTAGATTTGTTTCCTGGCATCAGATCAAGATCTTTTCAAGATTATCAAGAAATTATTGCAAGTTGTTACCATAGGCTAAAAAATCATCCATATACACCTCTACACAGTCGTGTATAAGATCAGGAAAAATTCCTAAAACTACACACTGAAAAGTGGCAGGTACATTACATAAGCCAAATGGAAAAAATCTATAGGCATATGTCCCTCAAGGGCATATAAAAGTGGTCTTATCCTAATCCTCGGGTGCTATAAAAATCTGATTGTATCCACTATATCCATCGAGAAAAGAAAAATATTGTTTGCCAGACAAGGTATCTAGCACTTGGTCAATGAAGGGCAAAGGAAAGTAGTCCTTCAGCGTGGCCTTATTCAGTTCTCAGAAGTCAACACAAATATGCCATTTCCATGTAAATTTCTTTGGGACTACCACTAGAGGACATACCCAGTTACTATCTGAAATTGGGTAAATGAAACTAGGCTTAAGGAGTTTTTATAACTCTTCTTTAACTATGTCCTTCAAAGCAGGGTTCATCCTCCCCTGAGGCTGCCTTACAGGGGATATACTGGAATCCATGTAAATATGGTGAATACAAGTGTCAAGTGTATACCCTTCGTATCAGTGTATTCCCATGCAAATGCTTTGGATTGGATTTTAAGGACCTTAAGCAATTGTTCTTGTTGACTCTTGGTTAACACGAAATTTATGTGTAGAACTTTTCCAGGGCTAACTTCACAAGGCATGGTATAAGACCCTATATGCTCGTCAATTGAAAATACACATGGTGTATTCATGGATGTTGAGAGGGACATATTTTCTTGAAACTCATATCCAAAAATTTGATCAAATTGATCAAAAGACTGAGGAAAATTTACACAAGTTGTTGAAGAGACAAATTGGTTAAACACATTCTCAGTAATATGCTCCTGAGGTTCCCTGGAGTAGTCACTAGGAAAGAAAAGATATTCAATATTTTCATCCCCAAAGTGATGATCTAACCACCACAAGTTTTTAGTTACAGGTTGTACTGGGGGGTATAAAGCTAGCTTTTGGGTGGATAACCCATTATAAATGGTCATTTCCCCATCCCTACATCCTATGAAGGCATTGGCGGTAGCCAACCATGATCTTCCAAGTATAATAGGATGTCCTTTAGAAGGATACTTTGATTCTAATACCATGAAATCAACAGGATATTCCCATGAGGCTACTGATACAACAATGTCATTGAAAACCCCAACAGGTTTTACCATAGTACGGTCTGCTAGTTCCAGAATTGAGGGGGTCAATCGAAGAAATTGTCCCAACTGTAAAAATTCTAAGACTGTAATGGTCATCATATTAATATCTGATCCTAAATCAATAATTGCATTGTCTATGACAGTATTATTTATGATAACAGTCACTACTGGACTCCCTGGATTTGTATACTTTGCAATTCTAGATTGGTCAGTCATAAATTCAGACATTTCTCCTATAACATGAATCGTGGGGGGGTATTTTTGTTTCTTTCCTAGTTTCTTAATGCAAAGTTCCTTTATTACCTTATTGTAAATTGGTATATCCTTAATATCTTGTAATAGAGGGATCTTGACACAGACATTTTTTAATTCATTTAAAATATCGTACCGAGGATGATTTTCAGGTTTTTCTATTGCTAATCGTTCCGGAAATGGAGGGATTCTTTGTTCTTGAGTTGGTTCTTGTTGAGGATGGGTATACAATGGAATCTTTGGCACATCCTGCAAAATAGTATCATTCATGACTTCATTGGGGTCTTCTTCCTCTTCATTCTCTTCACGAATGATGGCTGATGACTTGGGTATGTCATTCACAACTCTTCCATATCGTAATTGTATCTCATGTACATGTATAGTCGAAATAACATAGGATGGAAGAGTTTGAAACTCAATGCTGTTAATATCTCAAGCTAGCTTATTATTTAGATTAGGTATTGGTTGTGCAGGTAACAATGTAGGTCATGGAGGGTTTGTATTCTAGAAATGATGAAGTTGTTGTGTAATAAGGGAAAGTGGAGGCACAAATCCTGGTAAAAATTGCTAACTATTGGATGAATTTTGAGGATAAATATGATTGGATGTATAGACAGGTGGTGACTGGGGGTAGGAGTGTCCCCTTCACCCCTGTGTCCAATATTTCTGCTGAGTAAAATAAGGAGGAGGAGGATGCTGGGGTGGCCAATGCTACCAACTTGTAGTGTTCCACTGTTGAGGTGGCTGGTAGGGTTGGTAATAAAGCGGGGGCTATGGTGAAAAATTCTGATATGGTGGTGGGTCCCTTGGTTTCCAAGGATGCCTCCTAGATGTTTCACCAATGTCCCCACTCTTATATATGGCTTGTAACCCAGGAAATGATGGGAAATTGTCTGTTGGATGCTCATCCATACAAATGTGAAATATGAAGATATTGTTTAATGGTAATTCTCATTGAGGATGTTTAGTCCCGCATCTTGGACAAAAAATTCTCATCATTGCACGTTCCTCCTCTTACCTTTTCTTAGCTTGTAACGCATCTAGTTGGGAACCCATTTCTCCTAAAATATCAGTTTTGAGGTTTTCCAATAGGTTTCCTAACTCTATCCTTGTGACTCCTCCTGAATTGGGAGTATTTCCTTTTAGATTTCTATTGTAAGGCTCTCAAATATTTCTCCCAACTTTCCCCCTACTTTTAGAGTAATTTCTACACATCTCCCCAATCTCTGTGAAGGATTTGTGGGAGACATCGCCAATTGCCATGAGATTAAGGCTTTCTACCAAGTTTGTTGAGATCCCTTTAAGGAAGAGCGTTTGTACTGCATCTTCTTGAAGGTCATTATGTTTAGATTTATGTAATGTATAAATAAATCTCTCGAGATAATCTTCCAAGCTCTTATCTTTGAGTTTTTGTATCTTAAAAATATCATTTCGAGAGTCTCTGGGTTTGTAATACTCTTGATATTTTCGCAAAAATGTAGTTTTCATATCTTCCCAAATCCTGATACTATATTCTCCTAATCCCATGAACCATCTTAAAGTGGAGTCTTTTAGTGTAGTAGGGAAAAGTTTTAATTTGTGACCATCTTGTAGATAGTTATAACTTCTAGAGAGGATGTCAAACTTGAACAAAAATGTGTCTGGGTCTTCATTACTCTTTCCATAGAAATTAGGTAAGGAGGAAGGAGGGATGTTCTTCATATTTACATCCTATGTAGTGTGTAAAATAGGGAACCTGAAGGTAGTCTTAGTTTGATTTTCTCCTTCCCCTTTATCATTTCTAAACTCGTCATGATCTTCATTCGATCCCCGTCTCTCCATGTAGGTTTAATTATTAAAGAGTGTGTACCTAGGAGGCTCCTTCCCAGGTGATAATGGGGCGTCCCAACGTTCTTTTTCGAAGGAGATATTCCTACGATCAACTATTTTTTTGTTAAGTTCTATAGGGATGGTAGGCATTAGTGTGGAGGTTTCAATCTGTGAAATAACTGTATTTGTTGAGATTCCAAAGAGATCTTATACTTGAGCGGGATCAATGAAATTAATGAAGTTAGGATCCCCCACTAATGACAAAGTTGTATTATTTGGTTTCTGCACTAGTGGAGGGTTGAGGATTTCCAATGTTTGACACGCTTGAACTTCTTCAGAAATGGGGTCTTTAGGATTTCCTTCTAGGTTTTCTTCACCGTCTATGGTTTCTCCTATAAAGTCTTTAGGTTTCCAAGTAGAACTACTTCCTATATGGGTTCTCTGATACCTTTCTGCTGAGTTAGTGGTTGGGGTACTTCATCCCCCATAAAGGTTAGTAGGAATTTTAACAAGGTTTTGGGAGCTAGTTCTAACGTATCTACCCCTTGAATATCTAGGTCTGTTCATGAAAGCTAAACCAAAAAAAATCCTATAATACCACTATTACTGCTAGATTTGGGGGCCCCTATTATAGCAGATGCGTAGGTTCTTACCTATAGTCTTACCGCTCCCCTGCCACCATCCTATTGCTAAACTTCATAAGGGGATTCTACTTATTCTACCTTACATAACAACTCCCTGACAACGGCGCCAAAAATGTTGGGTGTTATAATGTCTTAATTAATTCACCAAATATTCAATTATCGATTGAGGTTTGTAATCTTAGAGATGATAAAAAATATATGCAAAGGTAGAAGGGTTCCTAAGGTGTCATGGAAATATCTTAATAAAGAAAAGATCGAAAGATCTTTCAAAATGAAAAACTAAGTCAAACTTTAGAAATTCAACTACTAAGGTAATTATGTTGGGACACATTTACTAGATTAGATAAGTATCGAGCTATACTACTCTACTCTATCAATTATACACTATTATAAGAAAGTAAACTATTCCTTTACAGTGTACTAGCAATTATGCTTCTTAATGTGTGAATTAGAAAGGTTTAGAACACATTTAGAACTCTTACAAAAGATTATGTTATTTAATACAATATTATGATTATTTAATTAATCTAAGAAACCTAATAACTAAACTATATAGGTGGTTTTCAAACAAATATACAGTGATTGAAATGATTTATCTAGCTCCACTCTCCTTGATTGTTCTGAGGGTATGCATTCATGGTTATCGGTACTGGAGAAGGAGGTATATCAAATGGATTTCTAAAGAGGTAAAGAAATTGGATGAGATTAGATCTAACTTAACTTCCACAAATATATGCAAACTAAGTAGTGTCCAATTATAGGTGATAGTAAACATTGTGATTTATTCCATAAGCAAATGACTTTAACGGAAAAAGATATTATGAAAAAATAATCTATTAATTAAGAAACAAAAATCTTTTATAAATTACTTGAAATTTAAAGGTATACTACTCTTATATGAAACACGTGTGAGAAAAATCTGACTTATACACAAATAGAAAACTTAATAAAGAAAACTCCTCTAAATCCTATGCTACGAATCTTTCCAGTAACCACACAATGAAGAAACATGTCCTATGCTATAATCAAATTACAAAGTACTGGTGTGTTTCTATAGAATTTAACATGTTTAATCCTACATTCAATATACATAAACATAAATTAAACTAAGCTAGTTCAATATAATTACCAAACGTTAAAACACTAATGAATGAAGAAATTAGAAACAAAGGAGACAAAAAAAAAATTCAACACATACTAAGGTAAAATGAAGTTAAAGTTAGGGATGGAACTTGATAGATACTTTAAATGGTCTAGACTAAGGTCCTAATTATAGATTATATAACCATTATCTAATTACAAAACATAACATGATTCAAAATCCAAAGAAACAGAACTTTAAACAAGCTTAAAACAGGATGGGAATATTAAAGACTGGACGAAGGGCTAAATGACAGTTTGAACAGATGGTCTGAATGACAGTCCGTATGAGGAAAACAATGGAAATTAGGAAATAAATGGCTTAGATGATCTAAATATCAGCTGATTTCGTGCATATGAGAATAAGATGCATAAAGGACAGTAATTGATCCTATTCAGTAATTGAAGTAACAATGGAATGACTTATGTTAATTCATGATTATAGAGAACTATTGTCTATTGCATTATGAAATAAACTAAGGTATGACTAAAGTAAATCTATAGCAAAACAAGAATTAAGAGAAATAAACCTACTATAAACTGAATCTGAGATATTAAAGCAATCCAACTCTATGTAATTATCAATATAAAACTAAACCACAAGCTGGAAGAAAGACTTGAAAGAAAACTAGAGATAAACTATGTGCGCAACCGGTTACTTTGATTTGAGAAATGAAAATTATACTAACAACATACAATTACTCATAATAAAATATATGCTACAGGAAAGAAGGAAATGAACAATATCAACTAACAAGAAATCAATTTGCATAACCAAAACATAAATAGAAACTACTTATTTGCGAGAAAGGAGATAACAAGAACACACATGGGAATGGAGACCACTAGTTGTTGAGGGTCCCTCTCAGCAATCAGGGTGGCATTTTAATCAATCGCTTACAAAGACAAGAACATGTATATGTAGCAAAAATAGAACTTATATTAACATTCAGAACAAATTTTTTACAAAGCTTCTTCTCTAATGTTGACTAACAGATTTACAAACTAGCTAACTAACTATGCTCTCACTTGGAGGCTACTATATATAATGTTTGACAAGGATGAGAGGGCTTACCCTTTTAGTGGTCAACCACTCCTAAAACAGACGACCTTTATGACAAACAAACAATCATACGACAACACATAGTCTTCCTCCTGCTCTCTTGTGTGTCAGTTCTCCTCGCACGTACTACGACATATAGATTTTCGTTGATGTGGCCTTGGATTGTGGTGTCAAATAGAGAAATCAGGATGGAAAGCCTTCTCAGAGGAAGGACCATCGTAGCATCAAACACATGGAAAATAGAACAAATGGAGACCATTTTTCACTTTAATCACTTGGGAATATGCCGACTAACAACACGCGGGTTGATGGGGAGGCTGAATGGAAAGCTAGATATTCTCTACACATATCTACCATGAATTCGTGTCCAATGTTGGCTCGTTTAAAGACTATGATCTGGAAAAAAAATTCATATATCAAACATATTTACAAATATAACAAAATTTCTTAGTAAAATCATGAAATAATAAAAATAAACCAAGAATTGCAGAAATTCCAAATCCGTTCGTACATGGGGCTGAATAATAAGCTGTATGACAAGAAATATGTCAAAAATGTGACAAAATAGATGCAACAAGAGAAAATTACAAGCCAAGAATAGTGACAAAACCGGGATCAACATGGACTCCAAACACCTAGAGCCCCCACATACCCTTTGCATTATGCGTGGATTAACAAAGATAAGCTGGGATTTATAAACATTAAACAGATCAACATCTCTATTAGTGTGGGACAAATTCCAAACACTGACTCAATATGCATCGTTGATTACTAGATTGGATGATTGTTGAGTCTCCTAGATGAATTTTGCTGCATCTTTCATTTCATCGATCGCACTGCTTCCTGCATCGATCACCCGTTCCTTCATCATGAGAATATCCTTCTTTGGGAAATATTCAATGAAACCATGAAACATGGCCTGAGTTCCATGACACAAGGTACAAGCACCTGAATAAAAGGAATTTATTCAGCAATGCCACTAGGACTTACTAAAATTGTGTATTCATGCTTCTATGTGTATAAATCCTTCTATCTAAATCATAGTCATTTACTCTTTTCTAAAGTATAAATGCCTCTACATGTATTCATTTTTGTTGGTGTTGTTCAAAGATTGCATCTGAGCCAGAAAGTTCTGTATAGATAAAAATGAACTTTAGAGGAAGTTCTCCATAAGGTTTTTCAACAGTTTCTACTCTTCCCTTTAGATGTAAATGTTGATTTCCATATTTTACATTTTACTCATTTGTTTCTACAGATTATGTTATTTCCATTGCATGTACTATCTTAGTGGGCCTTTTTGCATTGTAGCATTATGGCACCCACAAGGTTGATTTTCTATTCGCACATGTTGTTATAGCTTGGCTCATCTATATCAGTGTCATTCGTATTTAAAATATTATACATTGGAATACAAAAGTGTTCCGAGCACTTTCTCCTTACTATATGTATAATGTCCTTAGGAAGGCAAATGTAGAGGGTTGGGTGTCCCTTGGAGGGGTAGTCCTCTGCATCACAAGGTGGTTCCCATATTTTAATTGACCTTCAAAGGTTTACTTGTGGTATTTTTTACTCTTTTGTATTTGTGAATCTTGAGGTCAAGTGGGGTGGAAATCCATAGAATTTTAGCTATTTTATATTAGTTTTCCATCTGTATTTCGTAGGTGTGGAGGCTATGTTTGTTGATTTGGGATATTTATTTCAATTGTCAACTACGGTCCATAAATATTATTGTCTATATAACTTCATGTATCCACATTCAATATTTCAATACATTGATTGTTTAGTATGTTATTGTAGATAGCTTTCCCGGAGTTGGTCTATTCTTGCTTGATTCTTGCATATATGGGTGAGGCTACTTTTCTCTCCAAACCATATTTTCCTATTGTCAATAGGGATTGATTTGTAAATTATTTGTGTGATGTATTCAGGTTGCCTTGGGTTGTGCTAAAGTTTATCATGTTCTATAGAGATGTCTTTTTCCAAGGGAGAAAAAACAAATATAGGGGTTAACCATTTCGGAAAACATTGTTGTCTTCAACAGTTTTATAAATCACTAGTTTGGTCCATGGTATAGGCCACTTATTTCACAAGAAACTTCGTATAGGACATGCTAACAGGGTTGAATGGAAGGAAATGACTTACCCCAGATAACCCATAGAAAAATCAAATTCACCACATACAGGATGAGGACCTGAGCTCCAAATTATAAATATGATTGAATTGTATCACAACTCCTACGGAATATACGAATATAACTCCAAGGAACTGTAGAAGTAAACAACATCAAGTACTCACTCTATATTTTTCATGTGCATGTGTCTCCTAAATAAGTATATACATATGTATGCAAAATCAGTTATATAGTAATTCTTAGCCTATTCTCCATGTCTATGGGAAGTACCATATATATATTAGATTAGGCATTTGAGATCTAATTTTGAGTTCCCAGAACACTAGTGTAATTTTAATGCTAAATACACGCCAAAGACACAAAATAAAAAATACCCAGCATGCCGAAAAGATTTATACCTCTAAGCTCAACCAATGTTTTGAAATTAATGAAAATATGATAGATAGACTGCTCATTCGACATATTAACAACACAACATCTCATTTCACATGCAACGAAGATTATATAATATTGATGTATTACAAAATCAGAAATTGTGCCCATGGAATATAATGGCAACTTGTGCCCATCGAATAGTTTGGGGCAAAAACCTAGGTTCTAAATCCATAGAATCTATCTCTAACCCTTACATGCCATGTGTGGGGCCTTACTCCACAACATATTCCATGCATAGGAAATATTTGGCATGCGATTAAAACATGGTGTCATATTTAAAGGTTTAGTACACCAAGGCTCATTATCATGACCCAAGTCATGTTCCAGGGTGAAGATCTAGAGTTTTTGTCCATAACATGAGGCTTTTGCAGGGTTCTACATAGGCCATTCATGAGGGCCTATCCCATCCTTTCCCAATGATAGGGATATGCAGGTGGCCATTTTATGGTTTGTCACATCATGGATGATTCTTGGTCACTAATCGACGGTTTGATACCGAAACCCATGGTCAAAAATCCATTTCTTGGTCACTAATCCATGGTTTGATACCAAAACCAATTGATCTTGGTCACCTTTGAGATAGATCATATATGCATTTGCAATTGCAATAGACCTAGCTAGATGTGCAAGCTGTACTAGTAGGATTCAAGAAAAAGATTCATGCAAACCAAGAGCTTCCTCGTTCATTACAAATTAAATAAAGCTAAGCCTTATCCATGCCAATTTATTGATGAGGTCATGTTCGTGAGAAAGATAATTGTGTTAAGTCATAGTCGACACAATGCAATATTTATCAAACCCATAAACCAACCTAATCATTGAAACAAAATCAAAATAGGAGTTGAGGGTACATGATCAAGAATCCATAAAAGTCAAACAGTATTCAATTTTGATGTAAGTCAAACAATGTTCATTTCCTAGTCAAACTAGTGCTATAATGTATCTTCCCCTTTAAAATTGAATCGTGCAATGCATAAAACCCTGAGAAATAGACACTACCTTATCAAATACCCTAAAATACAAAAGTTCATGACCTATTTAATTCCAATTAGCTCATGATGACCTTTTACCTAATTTTCCTTTCTAGGACTTTTGTGGTGGTCTAAGGTCCCATGAATGGACCGTGAGTTCCAAAGACAAATTTTATAGTCAAATAACTTGTATTTTTGTACCAACCTTTGCTTGGACACCAAGAAGTTGCATCCCCATTGCAGCACCAACATATCTCGTTGGCATGATGAAGATTTCATTCATAAGGTCTATGTGGTGTTTAATGACCCCACAAATAGATCATAAGACCCATATATGAAAGTTATGGCGTATTTATAGGGATTTTAGCATTGAACCATGACATATGCATTGAGAACCATGTCTAGTGTTAGAAAGAGGAAAATGACTATCGTATCTCATTTGTAGGGTAATGATTCCCTATGGAGGGTATGTGTGGTGGTTTGAGGGCTTGAACATGGATCATGAGCTTAGAGAAAAATGTTATGACCTAAGACCCTTATTTAGCCTTATATCATAATATGGTCCTTGAAAACCATCCCTGGTGTGTTGTTCCTCAAAACGGTGAATATATCTTGCATGTATGCTAAGATTCCCCATGTAGTCCTTGTGTTATAATCTAGGCCTCCATTCATGGGAGATGAGCCCCAAGGTAATTCATATGGCCTTGTACCCTAAATTTAGATCTTGGTCCATGGTCTAGGCCATAGAAATCATCTTTAGTGTTAAAAATATTTAAATAGAGACCATATCTTGCTTATAGGACAAATATAAATGATATGGCCTAAGCCATACCTAGTGTGCCATAAACTCAAAACGACTGCCATATCTTACTCATTGGCTAAATATTACCTATGTAGTATATAGGGCCTTTGAGGTGGTCTAGGGCATCACACATGACCCATGAGCCCCTTACCATTAGACGTTATGTTTTGACTTGATAATATGGCCCAATCAATGATAAACAGTATTGGCTACACAGAGCTTGAAATGGCCATTTGTTTCTTGTAAGCCAAATATTTCCCACATAGAGACATTATGGACTAGGGCCCCATGAGTGGGACCCAATGTCTTGAGGAAAATTTTATGTCCTAGGAATTTGTATGTTTACCCTAGAACATGGACTAGGCCATGAGAGCCATCCTTAGTGTTCCAAACTTGAAACAAACACTATATTCCACTTTCATGATCAAGATTCCCTTTATAGGGCTTGTGTGGTGGGCATAGGCCTATTAATGTCCCATGATCCCTAGAGACAAAATGGACTAAGGTGTAAAAGCTTTCAAGGATTTAAATAATTTCAAGGAATTTATCGTAGCTTTCAAGGCTTTAAGTTTTTCTTGTTACATAACATTTTTGAGCTTATGTGGATATCAACACCCTCTCACCACTCACTTGAATTACCTTTAAAACCCCATTGACCAAAGGGGCTCCAAAAATAGTCATGGCCAGCCCAAAGGGGCTACAAAAACAGTCACGTCATGCAGGGAGAAGGTAGCCACAGTCACGATCATCTAGAGGAGGGATAACACAGTCCCAAGCCAGCCCAAAGGGCATACAAACACAATAAAAAAAACTGTAATAGAGACAACCCATAGTCACAGCTAAATATTGGAAGGACACACAGTCCCACACAATCCATGGATTAGTTCACGACCAAGTTGGATACACAATCAACGGATCAGGTCACGACCCAACATGATACATAGTCCACAGATCAGTTCATGACCAAGCTTAGGGAGAAGTTATAGTAGTCATATAATGATCATGGATAGTGCCTCATGGATGATACATTTTTCATCATGGATCATGGATGATATATCTAAACAAATCCAGTTCCCTCAAATATCATGCATGCATATTCATATGTAATAATAATCGAGGAATAAAAAAAACACATATTTTGCAAAAACAACCTTATTAACCTTATTTTGACATAGAGAGGGCGATGCCACTACATAGAGAGGCTGATGCCATGGATCAAATCCCAATCGTGTTTCTATGGCCATGTATTTAGACAAGGAGAAAATGCTCCAAGACAATGTGAGAATTTTTATAATGGGGATTGGTAAGTAAGTCACACAGAAAGTGCAATATTTTAAGATGGTTAACCTGCTCTAAGATTACCACCATTAGAAGTCTCTTTCTCTTTGGAAAGCAAGCCTTTCCTGCTTCCTGTTCACTATCGTGGAAATCACATTCGTTTCAGCATAATTAAACCTATATATTGCTTCATAGGTAAAGTATTATCTTCTCTTAATGATCAAGTAGTGTTCAACTCTATTGGTTTTGATATATAAACATGTGATTACACTCTTTTCTTGTAAGTGAACATGTATTATCAAGCTATGAATCAAACCCATGTATCTCGATTAAGGTTGCACATGGGCAATATTTCTAGTGGGCATGGGTATGGAAACCCAAAGCCTATGGGACAATTTATATTATAGGAAACCCAATATCCATAGGCATGATTGGATTGAGATGGCAAGTACCAAACAAAACATTTGGAAACCCATCAATTCCAAAGCGATATAATGACCACGTAGAGAATGATACTGGCCCTAAATCTGTTATCACGGCTCGATCAGTGGAGGATTTGTGTTCTATTACTCCACTACACAAAGATGTTGATGCCACTTATTTATTCCCAATCCTAGTTCTGCGACTATGTATTCAACTTCTTCCACATCCTCTTCCTCCTCTTGCAATCATTTATAATTTATATATCTTCTTGATGCTCTCTTTTCATTTTTTAGTATCAAGGTCATTTGCAATATTACTATTTTACCATTGCTACAATCTCATTCCTTATCCTTTGTTGATTCAATTTCTTTGGTTTGGTTTCTATCTTAAATTCATTTAGTTTCATGTATATAGTCTCTTATTTGTTCTCCTAGTTATTTTTCTTCATCCTCCCCCCTAGATATGATTTTGATCTATCGTTTGATTAGTGTGTACTGTATCCTTCATTATTAGTTTCTCTTTAGTTCCAAAATGATATTGATTTTCTTCTTTAATTATTCCTTAAGATTTATATCCCTCCTTCTCCATCTTCTCACAGTTATTCACCTCATGAGTGAGTTTAATGAAGAAAGGGACCTTGGTTTGGGTTTCTTAGTGGCAACACCTTCCTTTTCCTCTAAAATACTACTCAACCATCATAGTTCCTATTTTCATTCTCCTCCACTTGCACATGTTTAACATTAAAGGGGTTGTCCCATAGTTAATTTCAATGCTAATTTCATATTATGTTTGTGAAAAGGGATATTCTCATAGTCTAGATTTCGAACCCATCCATTGTCCCTATAGTCTAAATTTTGGATCATGACTTGAGAAATTCGTCTCCTTCAAAGGTTCACTTTTGAAATTTAAGAATCCCTCAACCTAAATGTCACTCTATTACTTCTTGTTGATGGTGGTCATCTTCTTCATCTCGGTGGTTTCTTTCCTCATCCTTTGCTCCCAAGTTATTGAGGATTCTAAAGGATTTGATTCAGAGTTATTATTTAATTCTAGATATAGGTACCATACTAATTGACAATTCCATCCCTCATTGAAGGATAAATTTGGATTCAACCTAAGTCTATCTATAATTCTAGATCACCCTACTAAGTTTTATCTTGATCCTTCTATCCACATATAATAAGTAAACATTCTTTCCTCCCTACCTACCTAGGTCATCATTGATCATCTTCAATGGTTCCCTACATTCTTTTTCGATGTAGCTTGGTATGTGCAAGTTCGGGTACAATAATATTTGAGGAATCCAAAACAATCCATACCTTTGAAAACCATCCTTATTATTATCTTTTTTTACAAAGGAAGGAGAGAGTGTCAAAGTACAATGCCAATTGCAATGTGTTTTTTAATGAGTCGTTTGTACAAAAGACATATTGTATTTATTTGGCCTTTTAACTCAATTCCTTTCTAACAAAATGTCACAATTTCAATTACACCAATAATAGAACATGTTAACCATGAAAATTTTTGTATGTTCCATTACATGTGGCCTAACACTAACCGATGGAAAGGATTCTATGTTCCACCTTTTGTTGTTTCCTAAGTTTATCATTTAATGTATGCCAAATGCATAATGTCATAACATTTACTATTGAGTTGAGTGTGCCACTATTAGTAGTTTGTTTTGTTCCACCCTTTATTTTGAGAGTGCATGATCAATGAAAAACATGATTAAATGAGTCTATTGTTATCTTTTAATCAAAAATTAATCTCAATAAAAACACATCTTTTAATTGAAAACTAGAATATCACAATTTCAATTACATCATTGACCCAACATGTTAACCTTACAAGATTTTGTATGTTGCATTACATGTGGCCTCACATTAATTTCAGAAATGATTCTAAGTTCCATATTTTTAATTGAAAATTAAATTCTTTAATAAAAAAATTATTATTGAAAAATATTTTTTAATAAAACTTGATAGTTGAATAGTTATTGTTTAGCATTTAAAAAAAACTAAACAAAACAAAAAAACAAAAACTAGTTGAAAGGCCATCCCTTCAATTTTTCCCACCTCTACCCATTTTTCCCGGAGAGATGAAATGAACTTAGTTTTCCGGTAGAGGTGAAATGAACTCCGTCATGTTGGTATGTAGAGTCTCCGTCGCAGTTGTCTGGTCTGGATCTGGATCTTTTACAGTGGTTTGGTGGAAGGGAGATTCGTGAGAGGAATCGTCGTTTTGAGAAGGGGGAGGGAAGAGTCAGGTGGAGCAGGAACTCACCCAACAGGACCAACAGGAACTCTAATGCACAGGAACTTCAACTGAAAGCTGAGGATATAACATAAGAATCCAACTAGAAAGCGGTTAATTCTCTGCTTTCAGAGAATCCATCAAAATCCCTAGCTTGTGTAGCCAAGCAGAACAAGCCAGCGGAAAGGAAAACAAAGAAAAAAGCCCTACCGAGTTCAGTCGTTAGCCTTATGAATGAGTTATAAACTGCAGGAAGGATTCATCAGCAAAATGCTCAGCACATTGTTATATAACAGTAACAGCATGCTTAAATACTTTCATACCTATCAGGTTTCTGTTATATTTCTGTCAACCTTTGAATAGCAGTGACCGCCATTCTCATTGTTATTTTGAATATTATTTTGCTTTCTTTTAATCCTCTGAATCTATCATTTTATCAGCTTTATGTTTCTGCAATATGTGGTAAAGGTGCCTAATGCATAAGGCCATGGTCCAAAGATCTGAATGTGAAAGTATGTGCCCATCCTGCATTACTCCACCACATTTTTATCTTGCAACCAATCATTTAAACTTCGCATCACTAGACATAGAGGCTTTTCCCACAGAGATGAAATGAACTCCGTCATGTTGGTCTGTAGAGTCTCCGTCGCTCTGGTCTAGAGCTTTTACAGTGGTTTGGTGGAAGAGAGATATGGTCGACATAAAGCTGGAGGGGAATAGTTGTTTTGAGAAGGGGGAGGGAAGCAGACACAGAGGGAGGCCGAGGGTATGAAGAGTAGAGACAGCAACCAAGGCTTCATTTTATTCCTTGGACTCTTCATGTCTTGTACTTCCTTTGTTACATCCGGTTTCCACTTCTAGTAAGTGATCAATCCCTTTCCGAGTCCCTCGCTCTATCGGTTATAAATCGATCTGTGTCCTTGCTGCACTGGAAAATCAGGTTCTTCTAGCTGGTAGGGGGTCTTCCAACATTGGTCGTAGTTGGATCCTTCTGAGAGAATTTCGTCAGCCTATTCCAGGTAGGACCTTTCGATTTATGTAGCGTTAAGATTTTATAGTCATTCAAAATCAATTTGGATATCTATTAGTTCATCATGGCAATTATCTTTGTGCTCCAGAGACTTATTCCAGCAAAAAATGTCAGCTTATCGTCGTGGCCCCTTCCCTTTCTCCTCCATAAAAGATAATCAGGAGCCGATTCTGCCTTACTTTTCCCTTAAACCACAAATCAATTGACAGCCCCCAGGTAAATGACATGAATCCTTCATTAGTTATTTTCTATATATTTCTCACTATGGCCTCAACAACTCTGTATTTTAGATAAACATGCACTATTTTTTTCTTTTCTTTAGTTTTGTCTCCGCCGATCCTTTCTTTCGATAGCTATTTAACAGATCAGGTCTTAAAGGAAAATTAAAGTATATTCACTGCATCCTATTGTCCTTGTTGCAGTACCTCCGCATAGGATGCTCGAGTGTCCACCGATAGGCCTCCTAAAGTTGGCTTGCCCACCAGATTTCCCTCTCCCTAAGATCTTAGATATTCGAACTGACCTTCAACCCAGCTACCTGCCCTCATCGACCTCACTCCCTATTCTGCAGTCGAAGCTAGAGACACAGATAAAATTATAGGTTTATTCTTAGTAATCAACCCCCATTTGAGTGAATGACGTGTACTTTAGTCTTTCACCAATATACTCTAGCATAATACAGATATGTTAAACAGGGGCAGTTTACATTGAACCAAGGGGATCTAAACAAATAGAACTAGCCCAGTTATTTGTTCCATTGTGCAGCGAAAAGGGAACAAAAACAATTTTGTGTTAGCTCTGGCTGCATTTGCTTTTCTGCACAATTTTGGGTAAAGCTTGCATTTGTTTTTCTGCACAAAGAGTCCATAGCTAGCCAGTCATTTTTTGCACATGACTAGCCATAAGAAAAAGGATTCTGCGGTTGTAAAATATTTACTAAAGGTTCCTCTTAATCTAGCCATAAGAAAAAAGATTTTGTGGTTGTAAAATATTTTCTAAAGGTTCCTCTTAATTATTTTTTCTGATAACGACCTTGAAACGTGCATTCTTCTTGTTCAAGCTTGTTATAACTATCTAATGATTTATTTTTCTCTTGATTCTTCATATTGAAAAGTTTCTTGATATTCACTCTATTTTTTTGATGTCGTCACTCCGCTGTGGTCTAGTGGTATGTTGGAGGTTTTCCGTGACAATAACCTGGTTCAAAACCCGAATTGGGGAGGTCATTATCCTATGTGACTTTGACAAAATAGATTAGACACCTCAATGGCTTCTTCAAAGCTAAATTTTATTTTCGGAGGTCATTATCCTATGTGACTTTGACAAAATAGATTAGACACCTCAGTGGCTTCTTCAAAGCTAAATTTTCCTTGTTTTATATGCAACCAAGTTACCAAGTTGGTAACAAAAATCATGGCAATAACAACTTAATTTGATGACATGAACAATAGATAAAGAGTTATCTCCCCATCAATGTCATCTGTAGAAAAACCATCACTCAATCACAGTGTCAAACAACAAACCACAACACACAGGAACAGGTAAATCCCCCACCAAAACCCAAAAAAAACCATTTTATTATTTGTGGACCGACCCTGCGAACGCACCAACGGAGTAAGATCCTTGATAGCTACATCACATAGCAAATTACAAAAGAAAATAGGAAAGAGCCTGCAAAAAGACCACTAGGGACAGACTGGTAACATATATACTCTATCCCAAGACCTATGTTACCAGAAACGTGACGATAGTTCACGTTTCTCACAGAAAACGCTATAGAAACGAGGACGAGACGGAAACCGCCGTTTTCTACAGCCATTTTCGTTTCTGCAACCAAAAAACTGTTTCTTTAGAAACGCAACGTTTTTGCGAGCGGTTTATACTGAAACGGATTTCCGTTTCTTTGAAAACTGGTTCCTTTCCGGGTTTAATTTTTAATTGCATCACAGACCCATTGTTGTTGTAAAAAATGTGTAGTCTCGCCGTCGATGGTGCCTGTCCCTGGATCCTTGCTAGGTTGGGCAGTTGCAAACCTGACCTCTCATGCTGCCATCAGGCCCTTGCTAGCTGTTGTTGGGCTGGAAACTGAAAGCGGGAAGTGGGATAGATTCTTACCGAACGACAATGAAGTAGTATTAGATAGGATAGTAGGTATTGCAACATCTGAAGTCCAAGGCAATTCCAACATATATTGAAATGCTTGTGAATTGTTTTTTCCAAGTATATAATGCATTGCTTTTAAGTTCGTTTTATGTTTCCTTTAATGCTTTCGTTATTGAATATTATGAAGCTAGCAAACTTTCCAGAAATTTATATATTATGGAGTCTGAACCTGGAGTTTGTTAGTCTCTGGCTACATCTAAGCTAAACTTTGCTGCATTGAAACTAAAATTAACTGGTCCAGTCATTCTTAAAATCTAAAATCTGTAAATTGTCACAATATTCAATTTATATATTTTAATTAATTAATTTTTTGTTTTTCTCTCTCCTCGTTTCTTATATTTGCGAAACCTGGAAACTTCGTTTCTCGTACCATTCTCGTTTCTCGTTTCGTTTCCCGTTTCTCGTTTCTGGTAACATAGCCCAAGACCACATAATCTTGACTTTTATATAACACTTATTTTGTTTGATGCCAAAAAAAAATTCCAGGAGCATTTTCCAATAAACATAAGTGGTATGATTTCTAAAAGGCATTTTAATTTTTGGCCTAAAATAGATGCTCCTGGGCAGGCTTGGATTTTCACGTTTCACAGAACATTTTTCTTATTTCAAAACGTATTTGACAGGCAGTCATAAAATGAAAACGTCAACGAGCATGTTGAATGGTAAAAAGTCAATCTGACTTTTAACAATTTGCATAACTTGTCATAATTTTTAATTCATGTATTTCATAGAAGATAAGCAATAGCATAGACCTTGTATGATGGGGACAACCACTCACAACCAACCAGCTGTAATGTGTAGGCTTTCTCTACACTGCCACATTGGAAATCAAATGTAGTGTGCCAAGAATGTACAATAGCTGCTATATCTATTGTATAATAATTTTTTATATTTTGTATATTTTTTATTATTTTTATAGATATTATTTAAAAAATTTACTAATTTTTTTTAGAAAAAAAAATTGTAATGATATAATAAGAAAAATTGACAATAATATAGAGAAAACGTAAAATAACAGGCACCAAAACAACTAAACCCTCATCAAAATAATTTTGACACAAGAAAATATTTGAAATTCCAGGCTTGCTCCCGGGAAATATGGCAAGCTTTTGTCACAACGAAGATAGCACCCTCATAAACTGATATGACAATTTGCAATCTCCAAGAGGTTGGACATCATGACATGCTAGGTTTCCCAAGCAATCATTAAGACGCCAAATTGTTTTCCATCAGCCTCATAATTGTTTACGTATTGTTTTGCATAAAAATCCAGAGGTGTCTGCATGCGTCTGTAGAGTGCATAAAACGATGAGGAGATATATATATAATTTCAAAACAAACAACATTGTATAAAGTTAAAATATACTTGTGCATGCATAATAAATCCTTGGCCATGTTGTGTCCATGATCATTATCTAGCAAGCATACACAGAGTGTGTTGTTGTTTCACATAATCATTAAAACAAGTTCTTCACTTCAAAGATAGCAAGCTGAACTAATTAAGAAACATTCGAATTTATGTGTCACCAAACAATAAAATCAACAAAAACTAAATTCTAGTTCAAAAATTATGAAATATTTAACCTTCAGGGTAATAATTAAATCTGCATCTACCTTGAACGCTACAAATTTCCAGTCATATCTAAATGTAAACCAACAATGTTGTGAATATGAATTTACCTGCCTTAAAGTTTACGCACAATTATGCATCAGTACCATTAGGGCTTCACAACTCCTCAAGGAAAACATATATTAAAAATCTATTATTTCAAGGAGTCTTGCTCTCTTCATTTAAGAAGGGCTTGACCAATCTGCCCAAAAAATATTCGTATTGAAAAGCATGCTTTCTCATGGTGGTTGAATAATTTCTAATTCCTTATCCTTGTTGGGTATTTTCACTTGGCAGATTGTTGTTTAGAGAATAGTCATAAAACATATATTGCAGATTGTTGTTTAGAAAATGGTCAAAACACACATATTGCATTCATTGTAATTTATGATGAATGTCCAATGGTTTAATCAGCTAATATTATCAGTCTTGATTTGTAAGAAAACAATGTTTTTTCTCAAAATTGGTGGATGACAATTATTAGATTTATTGAAATAATTTTATTTTCAGACAAATACGTTCTCGTTGAATTACGCTAATTGTAGCCAAAATATTTCTCAAAGTTGCTTCAAGTGTTTCCCAACATGAACATGAAACAAATTAAATGACAATATCTATGACAATAGGTCCTGTAGTTGGTTATTATTCTCATGAACATTGAAACTTCTATACAACAACATAGGTAGCAAAATTTACCACTATTTTGTGCAGTTTCATATAGTTTGATTAGTCTTTGGGTGTGTACATGGTATGTTTTTGTTTAATTAACCCTTATGTTTTCTCTGGACTTTGGAAGAACTTTTGAAGAAATTTTCTTAATGCAACATGTTTGATGCTCTCCAAATTACATTTTTCTTTAAATTCCGAGATCAATAAACAATTAGAAAATTTTAACTTATGAGTATATTATGAATTATCAGAATGCAATTCCTTAGTTGATGTTTGTAATGGGTGTGTAGTTGATCTTTGTAATGGGTGTGTGAGACATCTTCATTTACCTTAGTTTCTTACCAAAGTCTAATTGATATCCAGTTTTGGGATTATCTTCATTTTCCAACTCCTATCAATAACAATTGGAAGTTATAACTTTTGCATGCTTTTCCCTTATAGTGTTTTTGTTTGTAGACTGAAGTTGCTAGTAAATAGATATATATCCCTGTAATAAATTTCTTGTTTAGTATATAGTATGCATTGTGGTATGTATACAAAACATCACCTGATGTGCATCACATGCAACACGAGGATATGCATACGAGAATATCTCCCTTGGGACTGTAGTTTGAAATGCTACTAAGATGATATAATTGTGTGGTCAAACCCATGGACTTGAAGAGTATGTCCTTGGAATTCTGCACCAATTGCTTATGTATCCCGAAAACAAGCCATGCACATGTGTACATTCTTTTCCTCTCATAGATAATTTCTGAACTAATATAAAAATGTCATATTATTGCTCAAGTGGCAGAATCTCTTTGTGGATTTGTATATGCAAAATACATGTTCCTACTAATATAATACAAGAAGAATTTTGCTAATTTTTTTTAGTGATACAAAAGGTTGGGAACAATACAAAATAAATAGACTCGAGTTTGATAACTAAAGTGAGATGAAATTGAAACATTGAACATCTAATACAACTGTCATATGTGATGTCAAAATTGACTCAATGCATATAGCATCATAGATCATTCATAGCATCATGAATCATTTGTACTGAACTTTGGTAAAATTGGGAAAATTATGACTGCACGTGGTAGACCATTGATGATTATTATTATAACTAGCACCTAATTCCTAAATAGTTGGGGAATTTGAATGCAACCTATTTTTTTATTATGCTTCTTAAATACAAGAACTTGAACATTCTTCTTTTAATTGCTAGCATCATTTTAAATATTTATGTTTCTTATGGGGTGTATATTGTTTATTCGCTATTTATCCTTTTTCAAAAATCATGCAAACCAGATAAAGCCTTTGCTTACAGGCCAATGAGTTACCTCATAAATATTATAAAGGAGCACAAGATGATCCTAAGAATTCCATCTTAGCCAAGGTCATCTCACTCAAATCAATGACATGAATCATCCTAGTTAAGGTCATCTTGGCGTTGAAGGGGCCCAAAGCTCAAAATATTGAGGGGTCAACTTAAGTCTAGTGTACTATGTATTAAGATAGACAATTTACAACCATGGGACAACACATGGCCTCGACAAGGCTACCCGGTAATGTATAAATATGCATGTTTTCCACTGATGCACAATTTAGTTTAAAAAAAAATTCTATGTCAAAACTTCATATTTGCAGTCATAGCCAAGAATTCCATCACTTCCTTGATAATTAAAAAAAATTCACAGGGAAGGGTTAGCTCTGGATCCAAAAGCGAATAAAAACATAGACATATGAATTCATCTTCCTCCAAAGTACCTCTGAGGCTATTTAGAGAGGCTTGAGTTATGCTAGTAACTTGGAATTGTTGATGAAGCCATTAAAAAACATTCATGCCAGAAAGGCTTTATTCTGGATGGTTTTTCTTGCATTGTAGTCCTAGATCAGAAGGCCTGACATCTATGGGTGAACACTATATGATACTAATAGAAATGTGGAAGTTAAAAAAATTACTTCATTTTTTTTCTTCTGATGTGATCCTTTGATAATTTCATTTCTTTCTTCTAGAATTTGTCATTTGTTATTTCTATTTTCTATATATTTTGTACTGTTTTAAGGCATTCTTTTGTTTGTGTAAGTTGATGAAATATTGGAAAAAAGAGGGGAAAAAATTAATAAAGTACTGAAATGTGATATCGATGACTCAATTTTGTAGGAGAGAATTACCGGTCATTGGATGCACCTATCTGGTGAACGCTCTATCACACAAAATTTGCTTTTCCAAAGATTCCAGGTTTTGATGAAGTAAGAACAAGATATTCTTAGAAACTGAGTGGTACTTATTATTTTGTCTTATGCATCTAGAATGTGCCTCCGGTTTTCTTTAAACTATTGTTGATCAAGTATATCATTATCTTACAACATAATGGTTATGAAACACAATAATTTGTTCTTACTGTTAGGAGAAAATTAGTCAGATGATTCTCTTAGCACACCTGATTTAAGATATGTAGGAAATATAATTTCCTCTCGAGGAAAAAAAAGCCAAAGCATATGGAGAAAGATTTCTTTATGTTTTCCTTTTTTCCCTAATGGGATTTCTTTTATGTGAATTTATTACACGGGTTTGGAGGAGCCAGCATGTGAAACTATGTCATATAACAAGCAGAAATAAAGTGATGCTTCCGATTGTATTTTGTTTGAACTGAAACAATTAAGCAAATACATAGTAAAGATTGTTTTGGATAAAAGAAGAAATTCGGCTGATCTAGTCAGGGTAGAACCTATTAATTCATGTTTACCCATTGCGCTAAACAAAATACATCAAAGTTTTGTATTGTGAGTGATTGTTTCTATATAAAAATGAATTTTTCTTATGCTTGCAATAAATACATTTATATATTTAGATGGAACTTCTTCATCATTGGTTCCTTTGACACCTTTAGTCTATTTGGTCTAGTTTAATTATTTTCTTATATCGAGGTCCTTTCTTTGTATATGTAGAGTTGAATGCCACTTACCTCACATGCCCATTGTACATGTAAGTAGTTTGTTTTGGTCCTACAATTGACAGGTTTGATCTTAATTGATGGAATTTCTCATTTAACGTGTCAAATTCTATGTTATTGTCTTTCCCATTTTCTGTCATTCACTTGATGAGTTTTGAGGTATTCAACATCCAGGTCTTGCCTCTTGCTTTCAAACTACAATGTTTAGATTTTTGAGATTCTGAATTTTGACAAATGGAATTGTGATATTGTGTGTGTGAGTGAGTGGAAGTCCACTCATTATCTTGTTAGGAATAAGCATAAATAAAAAAAATGAAGACCTGATTATAAATATAAAAGTTTAAATTAAAAGAGAACATTCTAAGGTTTCAGACAACAAGGTCTTGTAATGTTTTAAAATTGACATTTGTGTGAAACTCTTTTTTATAAGAACAAAAATAAATATAATAGACTCCCTTTTTTGTGACACTTTTAAGTCACCCAACACCTGTATTGGGTATTCCATGATCCATATCCAAAACGACAGTATTTTCCCGAATTTAAAAGATTAAATCAGATCCATTTCCAATTAGAGGATCCATTTCTGGCTGTGGTGGATCTATTTCTAGTGGTCAAAGGATATTTAGTAACAACCTTTCCTATATACCATATTTGGTGTTGCTGTAGGAGGACATACCATTAATTTATCTTGTTACAATGTTCCATACACAAAACAATGGTTTTGGGATTGCTGCTACTAGATACAATCATATAGGGTGCCCAGAATTGCTTGTTTTGTCCTCGTAGCACTCATATTTGCTTTAACACTGAGAATTTCACTTTTATGACCTTCAAACTGACCCATATTTCCCTTTTAGGTTTGGATGCACCTTATATTATGATGAAAGTTGCACATAAAATGTCAGACTTGGATTTGTTATTGCTCATTGGTCGTTAGTGTTCTCATTCATGGAACCATCCTAGACTCGATGGTTTAGGTATGAAATATGCCTTATATTACTCAGAAATATCTGAAATGTTCCATGATCAACTCATAAATGGTAAGATTTCCTTTGAAGCGGAAGGAATAATTCGTTTGATGCAGAAGGTGGACACCTAATGCAAATAGGGGAGTAACATAGCGCTAGCAACAATCGACCATAAGATCCAAAAGAGATTTCATCTGGTCCAATGGATTTTCCCCCCAATACAAACATGAGTACAAATGAGGAAGAGACCCCCTTATATAGAGATAAGCTCAACTTCATTTATGATAGAATAGTATTTAAAACTACTAAAACCCTAAATCTATCCTAGCTAGGAGTAAACAAAACAAATTACCCCAACAAACTGTAACCCACTCTAACAACATGCATTAAATGAGGTGGTCAAAGCCACAAGTACAATATTCAAGAGACTTAATAAGTTAATTATCCAAGAGGAGGGAACCTCCACCAAATGAGGGATCAAATGGAAATAAAGGCTCATGTGCTGACCTACAAAGGATTTGCAGTGCAAGTTCTCACCAATAAATGGTCCAAGAGTGATGCAGGAAACCCTATATCTAGGGCTTAACAATCTCCTCGAAAAAACATGCCAAGTAGCTCAAAGTGGACAACCTCTCCAAGAAGAGGGTAAAATTCCCTCCAAATATGGATGCTACATGAAAGATTCCATGAAATAATGTGGAAACATCATTCCAATGGTGAATTTCCTCGATCAAATCATCCTGAAAGCCCGATCACTCTTTCAAACCAGTCATGGAAACACCCTCTAAGGAAGAGTGCTATGATCCAGACTTCTGCATGTTGCAAGACTTTTAATAGGTATCAACTATCAAGGGTGTTTGATAAGTTTTGAGTGTCACATGCTTTCTTTGGATTTCCAGGTCTGAGGGGTAACAATTTTGTTAAGTGTCCAACCTTATTCCTTTGACACTCATGCGATTCATGTGGGATATACCACATTAAGAATGGAACCCTAGTGGAAAATTAACACTCCATGAATATTCCCATTGAACAACTCCTTATTGGAAACAACCTCTTATTAAGATGTTTGACAATGATGAACTAAATTCCAACTCATGGGAAAACAACTTAATGCTAAAGAAAATTAGTTTTTATATGAGCCTTATGCCTACTAATAGTCTTAGGAAACAATGACAAAATTGCATCTCATTCTGTCAGTAAGACAATTTTCTTAGCATAATATATAAAATAAAGATATACCGGCACAACAATTAATTTCAAACAAGTGTCAACATAATATTTTGTTTTCCTGGGAGTTTACATCATTTTTGGAATTCCCCCACAGAAAGGAGCAGAGCTTAAAATTTAACTATTGAAGGATTATCTATGGGGAAGGATATGTGTATATGAGGGTATCCTTAGAAGCCTAGAATGAGAGTCAAGTAGCTTCTTGTTGGGAAGATGTGACTCTCCTAAAATATGATGTCAAGGTCCTTATCTTCAGGTGCAAAGAAACTTTAAAGTGGTCTCATGTAGGATCCCCAAAGCGTGTCATAATGGCTCTATAAATTTACTAATGAATGTCTCATGTAGGTCAATTGTCTGATGGAAACATTTTGGTTGGTTTCTTTAAAAGTTATACGCTTTAAGTTTATTTTTATTGCTAGCATTGATTTCTTTTTTATTTATAATTTATTGTTGTAAGGAAATTTTCTTAGCAAAAAATAAATAACAAAGATAGACCAGCAGAAGGATCAATTTTGAACAAGTGTCAACACAATAATTTGACTAACATGCCAATGTAGATCCAACAATGTTCATTCCTAGTCCCATCATAGCAACATGGTCACTGTTAATTCCATCGCAAACTCAATGGAAATAAAATAAGAGCTAACAATTGAAAACTATTTATTCACATTCAGGATAAAAAATTTCAAATTAAATTTTATGATATTGTCGTATTACCTATGGTGAGATGCTCTAACTATTGGCCTGTAGTTTATTTTAGGATGACACAACATTTTTGTGATCTGTAAACACTTTTGCTCGATACGAATTTTAAAGGATGTCATAGAAAGAGAAAAATTGTATTGTTGTCCACAAGAAACCAGGTAAAACCTCTCCAGACCAAAGACAAGACACATAGACTATAGTATAAAATTTAAATAAACAATGTGGAGTATGATAAAAATATAGAAGATGTCGTTAAATAAGATGAAACCATAAAACTTAACTTCATGAGGATTTCATTTGCAGAAGAGTATTTAGCTACGAGGATATGTCATTTGCAGAAGAGTATTTTGAGTTTAGTTGCAGTTTCATGTCTTTTGTTAAACCCCACCGAGTTGTAATATTTTTTGGGCCTTATTAATTAAGAATGTCCATGAATCTCTCCTTAATCCAATTTTACTAAAATTATTCACCCACGTTGACAAGTTTATGGTGAATCTAGAACACAAGGAACATTGCGTTTTTTTTTATTATCTTTGATTTGTGGTAACGTGACCAAATCAAAGCACTTTTAGTGTCCAAAACCCCAAACAAAAGATGTTTCTGCATTATTGAGACCAATCACTTTGATTACAGGCTAGGTAGGTCTGAAAGGACTGTAGAAGAAGTTATTATTACTATTATTATAATGTTGACCATTTCTCATATTTGAATGGGAGCCTCTGTGCAATCATCCTTTGCAAATGAATTTGAAATTTCATAATTATACCCTCGTTACCTACCAAGATGTTTTGGAATACTTTTTAAGTTCTTCCTCCTGGTAATTTCCTTATCTGACTTGATTTATTTTTAGTTTTTCCTCAACCAGGGAAAATTTATTCAATATAGTTAGAATAGGCCCCCAAAATACCGATCCTTAACACTTGGGTTAGCTATAGCAGATGAGAAGAGACTCGCAGGCTAATTAAAAGGTAGGATTTGTTATCACAGGTGCAGATCCAATAAGATAGGCATGCACGATTCAGGTGGCAATTAGTATTAGAGGGAGGTAGTCACCTTGTAGAGGGTATAAATGATGTTAATATTGGTGTTAATATTTCCCTTTTCACCAATTATTAAAGGGTTCTAGAGACAGTAAGATTGGTAGGCATGATTCAGGTGGCAGTTGGTATTAGAGGGAGGCGGTAACCTTTTCTTATCATTACAAGTGATGCAATCTTAGTGTTAATATTGCCCCTTTCCGCAATTTTTAAAGGGTTCTAGCTCAATGGTAGAGCGCCTTCTCTACAAGCAAAAGGTTGAAGGTTCGATTCCTTCGTGCCCTAATGATATTGCAATACTGATGTTTTAACTAAAATATATTTTATTATGATTTATTATTTCTATGAGGGAGGTTCTAAACTGATTTCATATGTCACTACAAGGGGGTTCAAAACTTCCCTTGTATGTTACAACGAGGGGGGTTCAAAACCCCCCTGTAAGTTTATATGAGGGGGTTTCATAACCACCCCCAAAGTTTTATAAAGAGTTTTAGGGGGGGTTTCTAACTGCCTCTGTAGGTACCTACGAGGGGGATTTACAACCTCCCCCAAAGGTTTGTAAATAGTTTTAGGGGGGGGTTAACCGCCTCTGTAGCTACCTATAAGGGGGGTTTAAAAATTTTCCCAAAGTTTTTCAATAAAGAATTTTAAGGAAGGTTTTGAACTGTCCCAATAGGTACCTACGAGGGGGGTTTATAACTGCCCTTAAAATTCACTTTTAAGGGGCATTTAGAACCTCCCCCAAAAGTCCAAAAGTGACTTTTGGGGGGGTTTAGAACCTCCCCCAAAAGTCCAAAAGTGACTTTTGGGGGGGTTTAGAACTGCCCCCAAAAGTCAATTTTTTGGGGGGGTTATAACTGTCCCCAAAAGTCACTTTTGGGGGTGGTTTTGATCTCTTCTAGAACCTCCACTAAAATTCAAAACTTTTAGCATCGATGTTATTAAGGGTGGTTTGTACAAACCGCCTCCAAAGCCAAAACCACCCCCAAAAGTGACTTTTGGAGGTGGAAGATAACTGCCCCTAAAAGTCAAATTTGTTGTAGTGTATGAATATGAAAGTACAAGAGTAGATGCAACCTTATAGGTGATCAAATATAATATTTTTTCATAAATACTTATGCCAGTCTCTAATGTGTCATAGTGGACTGCAACAGTTGAAAATCCGATGGAGTGCTATAACATTTCTAGAAAACCTAAGGACGATGACCCAAGAGATGTACATATTCCATATTCTGAAGGAAGATGAGATTTAGGAGAACCAATCATTTTGTTTGATAAATTTTTGAAGCCACTGAATATGAAAAAAGGTAAATATTGATTCCCATGAGAATCCTAATCTTGTAAATATCAGTGATTACTGGGATGATAAAATGGTAGGAAATATTATAGACCTATTACATGAATTCCAATATTTGTTCCCTATATATTTTTTTTATATGAAGGGAATTGTTGAAGACCATGGTGAGATGAATATTCCTTTGACCCATGATGCCATACCTGTTAAGCAGAGACCGTACAAGATGAATCCAAGATACAAAGAAAAATTTAAATAAGAGCTTGACAGAATGTTTGAAGTATGTATTATCGATCTTGTCGAAGAGTTGAAGTGGATTATCCCAATGGTAGTCCAAGACAAGAAGGCCAGTGACCTTCACATTTTTGTAAACTTGCAAAAGCTAAATAATGTTTGTTTGCATGATCCTTTCCCCTTTCCATTTATAGATGTGGTGTTATAAAGTGTGGGAGGATTACAAGTGTATTAATTCATTTATGGATTATCTAGATACCATAAAATTATATTTTCTAAAGAAGATGTACACAAGCCCACCTTTGCGACATTGTGGAGTTGCTTCTAGTATACTATAATGCCTTTTGGTCCTAAGAATGCATTTGTCATTTTTTCTAGAATAGTTTTCACTGCTTTCAAAGAGTTTATTGATAAGTTTCTGGAAGTATACTTTGATGACTAGATAGTGTATGGTAGGATAAGAAATCACATTGAAAGTTTAATATTGATGCTAGAAAATTGTAGACAATTCCAGATCTCTTTGAATTTGAAGAAATGTATATTTGTGCACCCTTTGGTATACCTCTTGGTCATATTGTCTATAAAGAAGGAATGTTGATGGAACCTATAACTATCACTATTATAGTGGAATTACTGCCACCAACATCAGTTAAGTAGCTACATACTAGATGGTGCCAAATGGGGTATTATCGGAAGTTTATTCGAGGATATACTGAAATTAAAACCCCATTGGAGAAATTTATAAAGAAATATGTGAAGTTACAATGGAACGACGAATGCCAGAAGAGCCTTGATACACTGGAATATAAAATTGTTACAACACCTATTCTAGTTTTCCCAGAAAATGCATCCTCATTGGCTCTAGGAGCCATACTTGGTCAGCTAGGATAAGGTTCCATTGACCACCTGATTACATTTTCTAGTAGGATGCTATCAATAGTAGATAAGAACTATACTATGCCAGAAAGAGAAGGAATTGCTATGTATTATTCTTTACACAAGTTTAGGCACTATTTGTTGGGGGGGACATGTTAAAATGTTTACTAACCATTCTACATTGAAGTACCTAATTAAGAAATCAGTGTTGGGTGGGAATATATGTCGATGGATTCTCATTTTATAGGAGTTTTATTTTGAAATTATTGTTAATCCAGTAAGGTTGAATGTAGAACCTGATCATCTAGCAAGGTTGGAAATAGGATATGAACTAAAAAATTTAAATCACAACCTTCCATATGCACAATGAGTCTTTTAAGTTAAGATGGTTGATGAATAATACGAATATATCAAACATTTTATGAGGGGTATGATATAGTAGAAAAGAATAAATGTGTTGTCAAAACTATGGATTACTAGTTGATAGATGGTCAATTGTAGAAGTTACAACTTGATGAGATTTTGTGTCGCTGTGTTTTAGAGCATGAGAGACCCTTAAATTTGACTGAAGCTTATGATGGGGTGGCAAGAGGTGACTATGTAAGGAAAACAACTAGACGAAAAATATTACGGATTGGATTGTGGTGGCATACTTTGCATAAAGATGCACATGAGTATTGTAAGAGTCGTGAAATTTTTTAGAGAACTAGGAATCCTTTAAGGAAAGATGAAATGCCTTTGGTACCACTAATGAAATTATAGGCCTTCGACAAGTGGGTCATGGATTTTGTGAGTGCATCAACCCACTAGGAAAGAGGATTGGAGAAAGATATAGCATTACCACGAAAAATTACTTAACGAGATGGGATGAGATTTCCCATATAAAGGATTGCATTGCTATGAAGTTCTTATTTGAGAATGTAGCCACTAGGTTTGGATGCCCTCAAGTTATGTTAAGTAATCAAGATACCCATGTTTTCAATAAAACTATTGGGACACTCTAAGTATTTCATATTTATCATAAGAAGAGTACACCATATCATACACAAATGAGTGTTACTGTCGAGGAATTCAATAAGATTCTATAGCATGCACTGACCAATGTTTGTCATTTGAACCACGATGAATGGGACATAAAAATCCTTTTGATTTTATGGGATTATCAAAAAACTTGGAAGAGCTAGAATATTTGAAACACTCATTTAGGTTAGTCTATGGAAAAGAATTTGGTATGCCTATGGAATACATTGTACAAAGTCTATGGATAACTGGTTTCATCGGTATGTCGAAGAAAAGTTGTTTTAGTTACTCCAGCTAGAAGAAGACCGATTCATTGTAAAATTTTAGAAACAAGTCTAGAAAGAAAGAGGAAAATCTTGCAATGATCACCCTACCACAAGGAAGTAGTTCTAGTGAGGGGATGTAGTTCTCCTCTACAAAATCATGTTTTTGAAACATCATGGTAATATTTGAACACATTTTTTAGGCCCATATGTTATTAATTATATCATTGAGAGGGGGTGCAGTTTAATTACAAAGGTTAAATGGTGATCCCTTGGAAGTATTGGTTATTGGGAGCCGACTAAAAGATTATATGGTTAGCTATGCATTCCTCTACTGAATTTGTATATATGCAAACAAAAATATTTTGTAAACCACCCCTTTTTCTTATGTCAAATTTATGGAAGTCTCTTCCTATCAAGTTTTTTTTTTGCAGTTTGTTAAGTTCCTAGTCCATATAATTTTGTCAAGGTAGATCCCATAATTGTCGAAGTTTATATCTTGCCAGACCTTCCACTTCATCAAGATTTGATGTTGTCACAATTTATCTTTGTCAAAGTTGGAATACCATTAAAGATTTAATTTATGCACATTAAATAATTGTTTTTAAGGATGTGTTAGTGGGATCTTATAATAAATCCTACAAAAGAATCAAGCTTGTGAATGGATTAGACACCACCCTCATAATCATTTCAAGGATATGGTCGTATTCATTGCACAGCTAATCAGACAGGTTAGTTGCATGTGTAAATCAATTAAAAAAGGAATCCTACCCATAGAACCAAAATTCATTGTGTTGTGAATTTGAAGATTGTTGAGTAAGACAAACTATTGCAGATACTTCAAGCCGAAGTTCTCTCTATGAATTGCAGCCATGGAAATTGATTTTTCTAGCACCAATACTATCTAGGGATATTTTTTGAAGTGCATCAAGCTATCCCAATTGTGGAAGAAAAACCAGAAGTGGCCTTAGTTTAGATTCCAATCAATCCACCAAGAAATAAGAGATCAATGAACTACCCAATTAATCCAAAGGAACACAAAAAGAGCACACATGATACTAAAGCCTCTAGGTCTGGATTTGTGACAATGCTTCCTAGTTACATTCCATCAAGGTAAATGGATGCACCCCATCTATGCATTATGAAAATGTGAAGTATCCACTCGTGGCAGCCCTCATTTTGAAAGGTGTTTGAGTGTCGGGGGATATCTAACCCAACCTTAATAAGTTGTCTTATGTTGATCATGATATGATGAAGTAATCTAAATTCAATATCAAGAATTAAATTGAGTATCTATGTCTGACAGAAGGTGTATCAATCGAGCTGGTTCTTACGAAGTGGTCTAGGGGGTGGAGAGGTTGGGTATTCTGTCATTGATGCACTTACCACATTTTGGATGGACCGTGGAGGTAAATTCCTGTATCAAACAATTAATTGTTTGTTTCCATGATGGGTTTTTGTGGTTAGATACAAAAGGATTTATGGACGTCGACACAATTTCTTAGATTACAGGGATTCCCAAGGCTAGGGTGGACCTTGCGCAATTTTTTGTTGGGAAATAAAAAGATAAAGACATGGCCACTAGAATGAAGGGAAACTATAATTTATCGCAGAAAAAGAGGGGGTTCAAATGACCATGATGTTTGGTTTGCAACAAATGCCTTGATAATCAAAGTCTTGATAAATATGTGACTAAACCATCGAACCTCTTGAGTTATAGCTATGAGCGTGAAACATGCTGCCAGTGTTTAAATTAATTAGTCAGCATTTTTACTAAATGAGCTTCTTAACGACTGTGTCGATGCATAGGAGAAAGGTATGGCTTTTACTTATTCTTAGATTCTAATTTTAATTTCTTTTGTGGCATGGGAGGAGCCACTCAAAAATCAGGGCATGGAGGTGTATGTCCCTTGTAGAGGGGAAAGGTATGCCAATATTTGGTTCACCGAGACAAGGAAAATGAAAGAACATAATAATGCATATTTTTACATGCAAGTGGAGACACTATGACATAATGTTGAAAAAATATCATGCTTGAAGGCCTCCACTATGGCCTGGCACTAACATCATGATATTTATAGTGGGGCCCCACCATATCTACATACAAGAGAGGAGAGACCCACATAAGCAGTGGTTGAAACTATTTTTTGAATAATAGAAGAAGAGGTCGACACCATTGCTCAAGAATGGCTTGTTGAATGGAATTTCCTTGTCACATATGGTCAACTTTCCATAGAAATATCATACACAAAGTTGTGATAGGAGGGTATGTATGGGAAAACCCAGAATACACCACCACATGAGGGAGATGATAACCCACCTAGTTCAAACCATAGTAACGATGAAGAGTCAAATGCCACCCCAAAAAATACAGACTTGGGGGAAAAAATAAGGATGAAGCTTTGCAGAAAAAGGGGAAGACAAATTAAAAGGCTATCAAAGATACCAGTGTGACTATGTTAACTGATGATGACCATTAGAGGAAATTTGTGGTCTAAAATGGGCCTTATAAGAAAACGATCCAACAATAAGTTTTTGATGAGTTGGAATTTAAGAACAAATAGAATTTCAATAAAATAAGTCAACCATAATGGTTGACTTGACATATTTGTGATAAAAAAACTACCTTTTTGTTCATATTTTCAGTATATCTCCCTATGTTTTTACTCAAATTTTGAGCGTGAGCACTCGTTAGATGTAAAATTGAATTCTGCATCCCAAGAGTACCCACAATGAATAATTTTGACAGACTCTTCTTGTTAACACCCAAAAAAGGTTCACTACCTCATCTACCCCATTACATGGCTCATTTGTCCATTTTCCTACCATATTTCCATCAAAAACCCATAAAACCATGCAAAAGGCCTCCAAAAGGCCATAAAACCCTCTTTTCCTCTAAAAATATCCAAAATTCCTCCAAAAAAGAAAAAATCTCCAAAAAGGAATAAAAAATATAAAATAATGAGGAAAATGAGGAAGAAACCCTAACCCTAAAACCGCATGGTTTCCAACTATAAATAAGTGATGGAGACCCCTTATTCAATATCCACAATCACAAGTATCCTGCCTCTGCCAAAATTGCTCGTGAAATCCTAGCTCACCATTGAGCTACTTTCACCATTGAGAGCCCCTTTTGGCCCATTTCCACCATTGGAGAAAGAGAAGAAGCAGCTTGAATATCAGAGCCATTGACTTGGATCATCGTAAAGGGCTTCACCAACCTCCACATTGGAGGTAAGATCAATAAAATAATTCTTTACCTTTTACTTATTTGTGCTTCATACATGTTTGGATTTAATTTTTTATTTCAGTTATAGCTTTTAATTCACATAACATTGAACTGCTACTAAGGAATCCATTGTCCTTAGTAGGTACTCATTCGTACAAGCTAGGGCTAAAACCCTAGCAACAGTTTTGGCGACTCCGCTGGCTTTTTTATTTATTTTATTTTTCGTTTTGTCCTTTCGGTTGTCGTTTTCGGCCGCCGTAAACCGCCGTTTTTTCCCTGTTTGCCGTGCTCCGACCGCTCCTGTTAGCATTTTACCCGCGACCCGACTGCACCTGTTTTCTTCAAACTCACGGTCCGCCCACGCCTGTCTTTCATAAACCCGTGACCCGACCGCACCTGTTTTCTTCAAACCCGCGGTCCGCCCGCGCCTGTCTTTCATAAACCCGCGACCCAACCGCACCTGTTTTCTTGGAACCCGCGGTCCGCCCGCGCCTTCCGTCCAGAAACCCGCGACCCGACCGCACCTATTTTCTTCAAACCTGCGGTCCGCCCGCGTCTGCCGTCCAAGAACCCGCGACTTGACCGCGACTGTTTCCTTCAAACCCGCGGTTCGACCGCACGACTTCGCCCCAGACCCGCGATCTGGATTTTGCACTTGTTTTAGCCTTTGAACCCAGCCCTCTTTCTGCCATATTTTCTGCACCTGCATCGCCACCTGTTCTACCTGCAGCCCTACAGCCATCTTTGTCCCCCTCTGCAGAACTTTAAAAAAAAAAAATTAGCATTGTTTATTCAGATAATATTGCATGATAAAAAATTTTAATTCAGTATTATTGATATTTACGAAGTTTCCCTGGCACTTCTTTTCTGGGTTCATAACCTCACAAGCACACAATCTGTCACCTAATTCAAGTGAGACTTAAAAACTACTTAACTCAACCAACATTCTAACCCCACTTGGGGAACATAAAAGAATTTTTGTAGTTAGGTAGGATCGGGGGGATAGGCTTCCAATAACACCCCTTGGTTATTTACACTTGAGACATAGTTGTTGTCCATTAGGGAACCAAGATCCCTTAGTATTTTTTGACATGGTCACAACCGGTTTATCAGAGGGCCTCTCCCTTAGGAGGGTTGAAGTCATGAGATTGGTTTCGGAGGTCTAAGTGGAATACCGAACTCCATTCAGTAACTGAAGGGCTACCTTTCGCAGTTCTCGGGATATCCCTGTATAGGGGTATTGCGGTTAAAGGACCAAGCGGCAGATTTACCTTTCTGGACGTGTCATGAACGGGGTATCTTAGTTTCCATTCTTCTAGGATTTGACTACCCGGTGTCCCTCCCGGTAGGGGGATAACTTAGCCACTTGGCTTCCCTATTCATATTGTCTGACTTGGATTTCATCACCTTGCAGAGGATATGTCTAGTTAAGTCATAATACTTTTAGTTAGGTGTTTGCATGCTCCCTTACCTCCTTTCGGTCTAGTGAGTCCACCGTTTTTTATTTATAGGCAACTTGCATTTTCGGTATTCTGACCATTTCTGTTGATACTCCGCCTATTGTAGCACACAGTTACAGTAGGTGTTTTTGAGTTGTTGTTGGCCTGAGCACCCCATTTTTTGAGCTCTCCTTCTGCACACTCGGTTGCATTAGAGTTTTGATCTGTTTTGTACCTACCTCAACCCACATAGATTTGACACCTTTTGTCACCATTGAGTCCCCGAGACATTCTCGGTGCCTCAGAGGTGAGCCCCCACAGCACGGTTCACTTAACACCACCCGTCATTGACACAGATCTCGAACCTTGTCACTTGACTCCACTCATCAGTGACATAGGACTCCGTCACGAGATACTGACACCCCTTATTTTACCTCTGATTTTGAGCCAGAGTCTGAGAACCCCCTTTACACTGCTCCTACTAGCCCCATGGCTGGCGTGACTCCCACTCCCATATTCGTAGGGACCATTAGTGGCACATCCACCACGACACCCGGTACCACACCTACTTTGGGTATGCCCTCCACGGGGGCCCCCTCTACTGTTCCCCTCACAGTACCGATTCCCGCAGTGGGAATACCTATCCCCACTCCATTAGTGACTCATACCACCCATGGTGGTGCAGGTCCGTCCTATACCACCTTAGTTCCCCCACTTGGGGGTAACCTCCCTCATATTACCCCTCCACTTGGGGGCATCGTCCCCAACTTGGTCCAACCCACTACCGTGTCACATCCTTCGTCTAGTTTGCCATTCATGGCTAGCCTCAACCTGCCTGATCTAGCTAGATTAACCAACGACCCCATCAGACACAACCCTGCGTGGCCTCACATGCCCACCAAGCTCCCCTCCGACATCCCTAAGTTCGAGGGAAAGGCAGGTGAGGACCCACAGAACCATATCATGTCCTTCCATCTATGGTGTTCCTCCAACTCCATAGTAGACGACTCTATTCGCCTCCGTTTATTACAGCGCACTTTCACTGGCTCTGCTGCCAAGTGGTATATCGAACAACCCCACGGAACCCATGCCACCTTTACTTCCCTGGCCTCGACCTACCTCCAGTTCTTCCAGTTACCTGTCCGCTATGACGCAGGCGTTGAAATCCTACTATCATGCAGACAGAACACGGCTACCCACATCACAGACCACATTCATGAATGGCGTCGACACCGTAGCCTATGGAAAATCAAGTTAGATGACCGGATCTTCCTAGATTGGTTCCTCAAATCCCTCCTTCCTATCATTGCTAAGGATGTAGCATCTGAACGACCCCAGTCTAAAGAAGAGGCCATCCTTAAGGCCCAGCAATTCGATCTCATTTACGCCCAGTCAGGTTATCTCTATACCATTATACCTGACGCCCCTCGCAACAATTCCTCCCAGCATGATGTGTCGGGGGAATCCCATGCTACCGACGGCATCATTGGCTGCGTCTCTTCGCAGCCTCAGCCATTTTCCATAGCCCATCCTACCCCTAGCTCTGACCCGTCGCGAGCCACCTCCCAGTCTAGAGCAACCAACCAATATGCTCCCATGACAAATCACCACCATACCCATGGACCCTCATGTCCACCACAGTGTTTCGGTCATGTGACTCATGCTTACGCCCCCCCTGTCGCACCTCAGCCCTACTATCACCAGCAGGATGCACCAACCCCTGAGGCACACCCACAACCCGCTCCACAGCACTATCAGCAACCCCCTCAAGTTGCTACACCTGCGCAACCTCCACCTACATATCATCCACCGCAGCCTGCTCCAGCCCACGCGCAACCTCAGAATCCACCTGCTATCCAAGGGCAAGTTTACGCTCAACAAAACCCACAACAAAACCAGAACAACCAACGCAACCAGGGCCAACAAAACCGTGGCAGGGGCCGAAATTTGCGAACAAACTATCCTTGTTCTATTTGCGGGGTCTATGGCCACTACACACATTTTTTCCCCCACATGGGGCATGTTCGGAAACTTTGGGTTGAAGATGCCCGTCGCCAAGGGCAGGCGGCTCCTCAAGCACCACCCAACCCCCCACAACCTCAGCAGCCACCTTTGGTGCTGCAAAACTCCTTACCAACCCAAGGCATAGTGAACACTCAACCGTTGGCTCCCCCTCAAGCCAACGCGACAACCAAACAACAAATCACTTATGCTGCTCCTGATCAACCCGTGCTTGACTCAGGTACCCACCACTTGTTGATGATGTCCTCCGATGAGGTCAACCTCTAGACCCGACGGAACCAATATGGCTCCACCTCTGAAGCCATATGTACCCTGTCCCATAATACGCGAACTCCTACTAATCAACCGCCCTTGTTGCCTAAAACCCCTTTGGTACCTAGTCACATTGGTGCTACACCCATCCATACCATTCCTTTCCTCTTCCCTCCCTCAGGAGTAGTTAGCGCCCCGGTCATGGCCACCCTCAGCCTTCCTGGGTTAACCTTAGGATTACCCGTTTGGTATCTTTCGCCTCCCGTTCATCCGTCGACACCAGATGTTGTCCTGCAACCGATGCAACCCATTGTCACTACCAGTTAACCACCTCCCGGTGTCGCTACCCCGTCATCCTTCACGAAACCCCCCCCTCCTCTTACCAAACCCATTGGGGGCAGAGGCCCCCAACCATACACTACTGTCCCACCTCCTAAGACAGTAAAAAATCCCCCTGTGTTTCGTGCTCCTCCCAAATGCGCGCTATGCGATGATTTGGGCCATGCCACTCACCTATGTCCTCAGTTACCAGCGTTACAGGAATGCATGCAACTGCTTGACGACGACCCCACTATCCTGGTTATCCATCTAGATTCAACCCCTAAGCCTCGCGACAAATCGCTGCGCACTAACCACTCATGTGCCCTATGCGATGTTTACGGGCATTGCTCCCATCATTGTCCCGAACTCCCCGATTACAGAGCAGCTCTCTTTGAGATGAACAATCTGGATCTTGAGATGGCACCACTCACCATTAAGGAAATCCAACCCCCGGTGTCTTCCTCTTCCGAAGAGGTTAATACCATATATATGATCTCTTCCGTCACTACTCCCTCGTCAACCGACTTGACGACACAAACATTCCACACTGATGAGGAGATTCTCGAGGCTTCCACTGCCCCAGATTATCCCTGGGATGACATGCACCATCGTTCCTACTTCCTCCCAGAGGTATCCTTCTCTAACACTGCTACCCAATTTGCCGTTGAATCCAAAGAATTCCTTCCCCACAAGGTCGACTGGTTCAAGGACCCTATTCCTGCTCCTGACGCCTTCGAAGAGGGTAACATGGCCAACATCTCACCTATCATCCAAATTGATATCGCTGCCCCCGGAGGCACCCCCGAACTCATCACTTTAGGAGCCTCTTGCAGTAAGCAAGAAATTGAGGAATACAACAAACTCTTCAGAGAATTCTGTGATGTCTTTTCCTGGTCCTATACCGAAATGCCCAGTCTTGACCCTGTCATTATAGAGCACCACATCGACACATGGCCTGATGTACCCCCCGTTCGTCAGAAACAACGTCCCATTCATCTCTAGCTACAGTTTTGGAATCAGCGCGACGAAACCATCACAATGGTCACCTCGTTGCATTATTTTGTGCTCCACCATTTTTTGCCCATTTTTTCGATACCAATAGTCACCTCGGTTTACGCACCACTTCGGCCACTCTCCGTTTTTAACACTTTTTATATCGCCAGATTCATTTTTCCGAGCTCGTGATGATGCTTGAGATCATTTCTCGCTCTCACTTGGTACAATTTCAACATTGCGTCCCTACACCTTGCCACATTGATTTACGCGCCACATCGGCCGTCATCAGACTATTTCACACTTTTTACATGAGCCATCCACTCCTATCATATTGCAAATGTTTCATTATTTTGCCACCATTCATTCACCCCGCAAGGAGGCCCACCAGTGTTCCCCCCCACCCTTAGTCCTGGTCATCATAAGTATTCCTCGATTGAACACTCCCTCCTTGCCTGACCATTTACTCAGAGTCTTCTTATTTGCTTTCAGACTCCTTAAAATTGAAAGCAACCACGAGCATGTACTGTCGTGGGCTCGTAAAATCCACACGACAGTACCATTCCATCATTTCAGAGTCTTCTTATTTGCTTTCAGACTCCTTAAAATTGAAAGCAACCACGAGCATGTACTGTCGTGGGCTCGTAAAATCCACACGACAGTATCATTCCATTACTCCAGAGTCTTCTTATTTGCTTTCAGACTCCTTAAAATTGAAAGAAACCACGAGCATGAACCATCCTGGGCTCGTAAAATCCACATGACAGTACCATTTTATATCCACACTTCTTCTCGTTCACTAACCCATGAAGAAGTCCCCCCGCGCCCCTTGGCGCTATGATCAATCATCTCGGCATCACCACCACTAAGGTCGCCTTTGTTCAGAGTATTCTGCAGTATCCTACCATCACAGCTTGAGTCTCCCTCAGCCCATTCACCCTCATATCCCATACAGCTATGATCCCTTTACCACCAGTCAGTCCCATATGCTGCCCGATCATCCCCGCCATCATACTCTGAACAAAGGAAGTTTGAGTCCACCCACTCTACTTGCCCAGTTATTTACCCCAGTTTATCAACCCTGCCATCAGTATTATCACATTTTGGTTTTTTACCTCGCGCTCCTGTCAAGGAAACATCATTGCCTTGATAGTTGCAGGTATCCCTCTGTTGACGACAACCCCTCTATTCCAGAGGATATACCTAGAGGCCCCTACGCCTTGGACCCATCACCATCTGTGGTGAGTGCCTACAGACCATTTTGGGAGGAATCATCATTGCCTCTCCGAATAGTTGTTTCTCACATGATCGACTTCAGCACCTTAATCGCATCGTTGAGAATCGCGCAGGATGTATATCCTTTCCATTATATGTCGAAGACCCCGGATTTCCTCCGACTCTAGCACATTGGTGAGTCACTTTGGAAAAACCAGTTATATGTTCCTGTGGATGTTCCAGCTGCGTTGGCGATTGTATTCGGAAGCCATCTAGTTCCATGCTTCCTTGAGTACCCAGTTCAGTTCCAGATCAGTGTACCATTGCACGTATGACCGTTGTCACTTTGATCCAGTAGCTCATTAGTTCCTTTGGAACCACATTCAGTAGCACTGCTGTCATTCCAGTGTATCAGTTGTTCAGCTCAGACATGGTCAGCCCAGCAGTATGTTCCATATTTGTGTCCCCTCTGGACACTTATGATATACACAGTGGTTTTTCTATGTATCCTACAGGTCCCCCTTTTCGGGCCTCACAGTTATTTTCATGTATATTGATACGAGCATGGGTATTCCCGCCTCGTCCAGATGATCAGATAATTCCTCATCCATTATTGAGGTTATGTACTTTTCAGCCCTTGCAGATGGTTTGAGATCGATGTTCCGGGCTTCAGTTGGTTCCTTCTCTTCTCCACACCCCAGAAAAAACACATATGAATTATGATGTCCATCGGCCATACGATGAGCTCCTGCCCTCGCACATCAGGGGGCAATCTGTTAACACCCAAAAAAGGTTCACTACCTCATCTACCCCATTACATGGCTCATTTGTCCATTTTCCTACCATATTTCCATCAAAAACCCATAAAACCATGCAAAATGCCTCCAAAAGGCCATAAAACCCTCTTTTCCTCTAAAAATATCCAAAATTCCTCCAAAAAATCAAAAATCTCCAAAAAGGAATATAAAATATAAAATAATGAGGAAAATGAGGAAGAAACCCTAACCCTAAAACCGCATGGTTTCCAACTATAAATAAGTGATGGAGACCCCTTATTCAATATCCACAATCACAAGTATCCTGCCTCTGCCAAAATTGCTCGTGAAATCCTAGCTCACCATTGAGCTACTTTCACCATTGAGAGCCCCTTTTGGCCCATTTCCACCATTAGAGAAAGAGAAGAAGCAGCTTGAAGCTCGGAGCCATCGACTCGGATCATCGCAAAGGGCTTCACCAACCTCCACATTGGAGGTAATATCAATAAAATAATTCTTTACCTTTTACTTATTTGTGCTTCATACATGTTTGGATTTAATTTTTTATTTCAGTTATAGCTTTTAATTCACATAACATTGAACTGCTACTAAGGAATCCATTGTCCTTAGTAGGTACTCATTCGTACAAGCTAGGGCTAAAACCCTAGCAACACTTCTACCACAAAAACAATAAATACCTGAAAAAACATATTGCTGATGATGTCATCATCACATTTTTTTCCCAGGTATTTCATGGTTTTGGGGTAGGGTGGTCCATCAAAAGTATGTAGTGTGGGTACATGTTGGATGCGAAATTTAATTCCACATCCAACAAGTGATCACTCTCAAAATTTGAATAAAAAAAGGGAGACCAATTTAAAATACAAACAAAAAAGTTAATTTTTTTCTTTCTTCCTCCAAAATTAATAAATATTATTTTATTATTTTCCTTAGGAGGCTCATTTTAGACCTAAAATTTCCTCTAATTTTGACATGTTGTTCAACACGATAGCTCATGTCATAGAAGAGAACATAAAACTAGCATAAGACAAGAATTTTGAACTCTTCAAAGGTGTGACTGACTTCCATACCACATTATGTCAAGCAGTTAAAGAGCTACATATTTCAGTGGTTGAGACTTGGCCCAACTAGAAAGAGGAACTGAGACAACTGGAAGCTATGCCATCTACAGAGAAAGGAAAGGTACCATCGACCTCTTCAATAGGGTGGGTAGTTAAGTTGTTTCCAAAATATTTGAATTTGGTAATGTAGAACTAACCATAAGAACACATCACCTCAGCTTCATTGATCTAAATATGTCGATCCTGCTCACATTTATGTTGCACAACATTTAGCAGAAGGTCACAGAGGAAATTAGTGCCTGTGATGAGTCCATGTACGACGTGATGAAGAAGTTTTGAAGAAGGGATAATCCTCTAGAAGAAGAATCTTCTGGGCTTCGACAATAAAAATGATAGTTGAGCAAGGATAAACAGAAACTGCAAGAAGTGGTAGAATATTTCTTCCATGGGGTACTTGAAGCAACAATTGTTAAGGAGATGGACCTTGAGTCCAAGTTACTGCAACTTGGGGAAGTCATTACCGAATTATTCCAAAAGGTTAAAGAGTTGGCAGTAAATTTGGTTCCATGCACACCCCCTGAGGTAACTAAACAATGACAGGAAGAAATTTAGGGGGTTATGCAGAAGATGAAGGAATTTGAAGCATACTACACAAAGGTGTATGAGGAAGTATCCCAAACTTGGGGTGCAGTATTAGAGGATGCACCCCAAGTTTGGGATAATTTTGTATACACCTTTGCCTAACTCAATACAACATGACAAACATTTGGAGTACGATGAAGACTTTTCCTCTAGTTGAAAATATGAAGAAGGAAACCAAGAATTAATTGTTGCAAACATAAATAAACTAGCTCAGAATTTAGTAGCAAAATAAGATAGAGCATGTGGGAGAGATTAAAACCGAGTTTGAGAGGATCTCTAAAGAAATTGTCCCACAACATTTGGAAATCAAGCAGGCCCTAATAGTGACCATGGTGAGAAGTTCAAAACATATCACTTTTGATGTCATCGACGAAGTGACCAAGTTGAAATAAGATGTCTAGCAACGACTCAATGAAGTAAAGCAAGTTTATCAGGACTTTGAATCAAAGCTGAACACACCAGTATGGCGAGCTTGAAGTGGCTCAGGATGAGACAAATGCGAGTGATGGGGGCCTGTTGGCGCTAGGAAGGTTTTGGATATTTTGGGTACCAATTTTGAACAAGTGGTATAAGTATAGGAAGAGATGTAATAAAGAGGTTTGGAAAAGTGGACATCTCCGAAGAATTAACCAAGGTTTAAATAAGTTAAAATTTTTTTATGAAGTCCAACCAAAACCTTGGTCAGCAATTTGATAAATTTTGTCCACTTAAAATAATGGTATGGTTTAATGGGAATGAGATGAAAGGATATAAAGAGTCTATAAATATGTAATAGGTTGGGATTTTTTGGGTCAGACAGTTTTTGGGGAAATTCATGTGCATTTTGTATTTTTTCATGGAGAAGTTACTATAGTATTTTTTGGATCTGTTGAAGTATAAGATGAAGTTGAGCTGCAAGGATGAAGATTGGTCTGCATGCTATGCGTACATATATTTTATAATGAGAGTTTGAGGAGATGTTTGCTGGATTTGTGTGTATACTTAAGCATTCTTGTTTTGACTCTTAATTATAACGAGCTCTTTTATGGTTTTTCCCATCTTGGGTTTCCACATTAAAGTGTCAGGTGTCTAATGTCTCTGATTTTTTGTTTACTTTGTTCTTGGTTTACTAATGCATCATCTAATAAATATATGTAGTGAATGAATGAAGTAGTAACTAAATGAATATCTATATTGTTGTTTTTATGTTTGAATGGCATGGTTGAATCCAATAATATATAGTTGTGTGGTATGGAAATTATGTTCCCCTTCCTTACTTAAAAACCCGGTTCCTGTAGTCCCCAAAGGTATTTTAGGTGAGAAAACATCTTCTCTGCAAGTGTTGTGGAAAGGCATAAAGCCCTTTAAGGCCGATATCATGGGGTTTTGTTGGTATGTCATTGTATGGACCTGGGTTGTGTTGATATTGTGCCAACATTCTTAAAAATTACATATTTTTAATATGCAAAAAGAGTTAAATTTATGCCTCCAATTTCATCATCCATGATTGTCTATAGCATACTATAAAGAGATGTAAAACATAGACATATTGAGAAAAGGTAAAAAAAAGTCACATTAACCATGGTTTAGGTAGTTCCATACAATTGGATTTTTTACTCCAAAGATAAATCCATATCAAGCACTTAGGATAAGAGGTGGCACATAGCTATGTAGGTAGAACTTTTTTCAGTGTCAAATAACATGTGGGAATTATGTTTAAATTCATATTTTGTTTTCGGACCATTTTAAGTGTTATAAAAAACATGCCTTATATGGAAAACATCATGTGCACAATATGGTAATAATCACGTGGGTGACATGAGATGCCATACACTTCATATCCCATATATATTTTGTGTGTAAGTGATTTTTATCTGAGCATGTAATCATACATCATATTTTTACAACTATTAGTTTGTACATTGCACAAAAATGCTACCTATCTTGCAAACAAGGATCATAATTAAATATTTTACCTTGATACTCAACAATTCATTAGATAATTGTGATCATTAGTGCTAATTAGTGAACATCCTTTTTTTCTCATGTGTTAAGTCTAGTTCATGCTACACATTTTCTGTGGGCATCATTATAACTTGGTAGCATTCAACACACTCTCTCACATGACAGATTGTAGCCTCCTCCCTTGAAATTCTCTTGCACATGCTCCATCCATTATAGTTGGATCATTAATGGTAGTTAGTGAATTTCATTTGTGTTCATGCGTGGCATAATGTTGATGCAAACACCTTTCACATAGGAAACACTAGAACTTGATAAGGATCAATAAAGTGTTTCACATGACCTATTAAAACCTCCTTACTCCATTTTTACTTGCACATGATCCACCCATTAGACCTCCTTGTATGTTGATATTGCATGTATAATTCCATAGGATCTCATGGTTCTCCTTCCTTGGTAGTCTAGGAGGACACTTGATGAGAGGTTCTCTCTTTGTTACTCATTTCCATTGTTTAGTTAATTTTACTTTTCAAAATGAGATCATCAAAACAATAGGGAACAAATATAATTTGACCTTAGTAGTGTTAATAGGTTATGAAATTTATTTTGTTTGTAATTTTTATGAATTTTTAACGAATGCGCAAGAATCACTCTAATTCCCCCCTCTAATCTACATCCATACACTGATTTAGATAGGCTAAATAGGTTCATTTGAGAGGAATTAGGTAATATAAAGTCCCATTTTTGTTGGTATAGTCTATGACACTCGAAAGGGGTTCCTTTAATGAATAGATGTATGTGTTTCGTATGTGTTATGTATCTTAGACTTATGTACTAAATGCATATATGTTGTAAACCCAGTTTGTGTCACATGAATGGTGCATGTTTATATATATGGTTGTACCTATAATTATGTGTATTGTAGTGATTTTAGATATGTATATGTTATATGAATGTTTCTCTTTCCATATCTGACTATTGACACAGATACATGACATGGATGATGCTCCATGATTGTGACATAGGGGTCTATGGATTATCATAAACGTGTGGAATAGATGATTGATTATGATGTTATTGATGATACATGATTTGTATGATTATGTATGCTTAACCTTGTAATGAGAAGGATTTGGAAAATGCCTTGGTTACTTTCAAAAAGATATATTTGGACAAGAAATGACTATAGATTCCATTTATTCATAACTAAATGATCGTGGAAGTCATATACATATATGGATAAAATGTGATTCAGTTAATTTCATTTGATGCTATTAATATATATGAGATTGTTATGTGTGCAAGACTTGGTACAAGAAGTTTCCAATGGACCATCAAATGGGTATGAGCTCATAACTAGTCCCTTGAAGGAAATGAGGAGTTTTGAGGTGGAATAGATGACAAGCCATGGATGTTAAGGAGTTGATTCTTGAATCCATGGAATTTCAAGGTGGATTGTTGGATATATGGAATAGATTAGGGTGTGGAATACTTAATCTACTAGGGCATGGAGTGCTAGGTATATGATAGGGTGTGTATTCCTAATAAGCATAGAGGGTGCACAATAGGGGTGTGGAATCCCTACTTTCCAACATAAAAACACCACTTAAGCATATATCAACTATGTGAGATAACTTAGATTAACCATTGAATTAATTTAATTACATATTACCCACTTTGGAATGGATTTTAAAAATAAATATAATTTTAATGAAAATGTAGTGCCCTATTTTGACATTGACTTGAATTTGATAGTATTATTTGAGGGAATCTAGTTTTGGATGACCCGGTCATGGGTGATTTCAAGCCATATTTTTATTGTGTTATTAATTGAGGTAAATCATTTGGTTGACCTCGCTATGTGTGAAATTGATATTTGACTATTATAGAATTCCTTGAGAACAATTTACTATGTGACCATGTTATGATGATGATCAAAATTGAATGATTATGATGATTTTGATGTTGATCGAATATTTATATGATATTATGCAATGATGATTAAAAGTTTATAAATGTGAAATTATTAAATGAACATGATTATGTTTTGGATTTCATGTACTCTGATGTGTCATTGCGTGTGACATGAAATGAAGGTACATATGATGTAATAATGATGTCAATACCCTAAGAGATATGGATTGAGTCGAGTATCATTGATAGATGATTTCAATCTAGTATTTATGTTATATCATGAATTTTCCTTGAAAAATTTTATGCACACGATGTTTATGTGTAGGTGATGGATTACAATTGTTAATCGATCCACATCACATAATGAGGATGCACCAATATATGATGTAAGTCTACCATTGGTCATTTTACAAGTTGGGAAAGAGAGAGAGGATCTTTCTCATCGGATCCATGTTGTCATGAGAGTAGGACTCATATTTGATCGCTCAAGTGGCACATTATTGGGGGGCGCAATAAGGATACCACATTATTCCTTAGGAACCACCAGTCCCGCAATAGGGTTGACAAACCGAGTTAACAAGGTCTCATTCGTCGTACCAAATCCACACCAAGGGGGAGATTGTCTGAAAGGTATGGATGGAGCATAGAACCCTTGATATCACATCACAACGTAAACATGAAAGTTAACAAAAGAAAATCAATCATTTAATCAAATATTAATGGGCACAGTAAGAATATTTATTAAAATATTTTAGAAATCAGTCTAGTTAATTTTGATGTGAATGAAATAACAAATGAATTAAACTTAATCATGGATGTATGAAAAATACAAGTTAGCAATAACAAATAATTAATTAAAAATTAAAAGATAAAAGAAATACAAAAGTGTTAGTTAGAGTAAACTCAACTAAACATTTTCAGTTAAAAATAAAACAAATTGAAAACCATACATAACTAAGGCTGGGTGGGTGACTAAGAATTCAAAAGAAATTAAATTAACTTGAAAATGGACACATTAATGCATGAGGGTTTTGAAAAAAAGTTAAAAAGAGGGGAGAGGCCATAAGGCTCTTATATTTTACCTTAGTTTTGGACAACACATACTCTATTGCATTGTAAGGTGACTATTTTGGGTGAGGTTCACTTCGGTACGAGAGGGGTTGGAATCCTCATAGCATTAGCATGTGTACCATATTTCATTTGTCTAGAACTATATTTTTCAACCTCATTGCATCTCAAGGGTCACATGGGAAGGAAAGTACCCATGAGTATGGTATGGAAGAAATAATTGTATCAATTTTGATTGGTGATTCAGAGAAACAAATTGCAACACATTCTTAATGGTTTCAACAATTTCTAGACAATTTCTACATATTCGATAGCACTTCATATGAAAAAATTTAGGTCAGTATTGACACATGTTAAATTAATTTTTTTATTTAATGATTATGCTTCTAATAATTATTATATAATTTGGCTCTCTTAACCTTGACTAGTGTCAGTACAACCCCACAATCCATCCCACTTACATTTACAGAAGTGTTTGTTATATCTGTGTTAAAAGAATTAAAGAATTGTAGGTGGATTATCTTTATAGTGGTGAGAAACTTCATTAGAAAATGGTGAATTATACTTGTAAACTCCATACAGTTTCCACATTTTAATATTGCACAAGAAGGATTACAGGATGCAAATTTGAAATGTGAAGTTAGTTCTATTAAGTGCTAGATTTTCATTAACCATCCATGTTTATATTGTTATAATTGCAAGGAAACGGTTATACATATTTGTGTGTTATACGACTGTTAAATCTAAAACATATAGTGAATGTAACTATGTGAGAAATTGAATATGTGTCGACCAACCCAAATATAACTCCGTTGGTTCAATCGAAGTGTATAACGTGTATACAATTTAATCAGCTAATCCTTCAGATTACAGTTCTACTAATGACAGAAAGTGTTCCCTAGTTAAAGGTGATCTGTGACATTTATTCCTCCAAATGACACTCATTTACAAGAAATGTATTGGAAAATATAACGAATATCAACAATAAAGTGTTCCCTTTTTAAACTAGATGCTTATGGATCATAGTATCTAATACATTAAATCCTAGTATTGTGGTGAGGGAATATTGTTGGAGAACAAAACAAAAACCAAACTAGAACCAAGTAATCCTTCCCATCTATGTGCATTGACAATCAAGTGCAGAGCTTAGCACATGCATCCTTTACATATTTGTAAATTTACATTTATATGCTTAGGTTTTATAGACCTTATATGGCTAAAATTTGTGATTAAACCTCAGTAATATTTGGCCTTAGATGTGAGGAATTAAGTTACACCCATAAGGAATATGCTTGAAATTGTTAATGACATATCCCTGTGCGAATTGTTGCTTAAGAGCCTGGACCCATAGGATATGGTAAAAGGTCAGGTTTGTATGTCATTTAATGAAGCCGATGCAATCCTAGTCATCTAATCAAGGATATCATTTAGGGATCCCATGTATAGGTAGTGGAAGTTGATGTGATATTTCGTTCACCCTCAGAACAAATCATGAAGAGGAAAAATTTCCCATTCTAGGAGTTTATCTTATTGTATTACTTAGTTGGTGCTTAGTTGTAATGGGAGACACTACAGTGGTGGGAATTATCTCTAGTATCTTGTATAGTTTCTTTCCCAAAGTAACATGACATTTCCACATATATGTTTTTCCTAAAAGAACATAAAAAAACTTCAAGTGGGGAAACACCACACATTACCTTATCTTTGAATGGCTTGATGTTGTAGGGTAGGTGATATTGTCGACTAATGTATATGTCCTATCCTTAGCTCAAGCACCCAATGTTGGAGGGTTGCAGGTGTGGTGTCATTGGAAACTTCAATCGTTTGATGACCTTTATCAAAATCATGTTATTTTGGCTTCCACCATAAACAATGAAATGTAGTACAATTCCCTTGACCCACATCTATGAGTGGAAAAGGTGTTCTCCTTCCTTTGGTTCCCATTAGAGGAAATTTCAATTTAAAATGGGCCTTCCAAAAATAATACAAATTCCATGTCATCATGTATTATCCAATCAAAATGCTTTAAAATTAAAAAAGGGAGCACCTCTTAAACAATTTTTTCATATAAATTTGGGGATAGGTATCATAAAAAAGCTAATTTTTTTGTTCGTATTTTTGACATATCTCACTATGTTTTTACTCAAATTTTGATTGGGAGAGCTCGTTGGATGCATAATTAAATTCTGCATCCAACGAGTACCCACTTGGCATACTTTTGATGAGCCTCGCTACCCCAAAAACAAGAAATAGATGAAAAAATGTGATGATGATGTCATCAATACGTTTGTTCAGGTATTTCTTATTTTTGTGTAGCAGGGCCCATCAAAATTATGCTGAGTGGGTACTCATTGGATGCAAAATTTAATTCCACATCCAACGAGCTCTCCCAATCAAAATTTGAGTAAAAACACAAAGAGATATGTCGAAAATACAAACAAAAAAGTAGTTTTTCTTTTATTTCTCCAAAATGAACAAATATTATTTTATTATTTTAACTATTATTTTATTAATTTTCCTTATGAGGCCCATTTTGAGTTGAAATTTCCTCTAATGTCTAGATTTTTTGGTTGTATCTTTGTGGTAGCGATGGTAACATTGGGTTTTTCATCAATGATATGCTTTCCCTTATCTACAATTGGAACGTTGGGTTCATCATTATAGTTAGAACTAGGATATAACTTTGAAGCCTTGATCTTGACCACCAATGACTACTTTGAGCAACATTCATTAGTGTTGCGCTAGGGTCTCTTATGGAACTTGCATTATTTCCCAGTGTCCATCTTTGTCTTCCAGTTACCCTTCTTTGCTTGTGATTTGGACAGGTTTTCATGGGGTTGGTTGTACTTATTCTATCATTTGTTCTACAAACCAAAATTTCCATTACTTCTATGGTGGATTTATGGACCCAAACTACCACTTATTCCTCTACTTAGAATTTCTCTTGATTTTGACAACATATCGATAAGCAATACCTAATGACGCGATGTACAGGAACTCCATTTTGGTTTTGATGTACCTATGCATTCCACTACAATATTTCAAAACTAGGTGCTACTCGAAGTCCATAATATTGATCTTTGTGTGAAACACATGGAATATTTTAGTGTCCTCTAACACCATTTAATCCATCTCTTTCTGCAAAGTGGCCCATTTTGTATATTGGTATTCATAGATACCAATGTGATAGTACTGCTTCTTGAGGTATTTCACAAAATATTCCCAAGTGGGATCATCCCAAAAAATACTACTCTTGTCTATGCAAGTTTTGTCACAATAAGTGTCCCACCAATCTTTCACATGACACACTTTCTTAAGGAGCACAAAGACAATATTTCTCATATTGGAGAAATTGTGGACAAAGAAATAAACCTCTAGAAAACTCAAACATTTATCTAGGGCATTAGAATCTATCTGACCTTCATATACATGAAAATTGAGGTTAAAATATATCTTGAAGAGTGTGGCTTCTCCAAAGTCACTACTTCTACTTGATGATCCCTTTGATGCTGCAAGCATCCGTTGAAGGATTTGGGTGAAATAATCCATCATCACATTTCATTGTTGTGTGAGGGATTCCTTGAGAAACATATTAATAGGGTCTCCTTCTATGTAATTTCATTTTTCCTCATCCATAGGGAGCAGTTTGGGCTGCCGAGGTTAGTCTTCCTCAATCTAAACTAGTTCAAAGCTCAACTGTTTATATTTGACCCCGTTGGGGACATGCATGCAGAAATAGAGAAAGAGAAGATGGATCTGATACCATTGATCTGAATTTATGTGAGAACACAATGAATGAACATATATAGAACCACATACATATATATATTGCAAGGAACACAATGATACAATAAGCACAAATTCTATTAAACAACGAAAAATAGAACAAACTATGAAACAAAGTAGCTAGAATGGTGGTAATTTATCTCTGAGAAGAGATGTTATGAATACACTCATTCATGACAAGATGGATACAAAAATATATTGAAAGGGCCTATTTATCCTAATCGCAAGGGAAATAACCATAAACATCCAACAATTGAACCCTAGGAGATGGCTCGTCATAAATTTTGTGAACCCAAGGTGGTTAGTTGTGAAGTCAACTTCCTGGGGTCATAACTTCTATATACAATCTCCATTTGGGGCGCTAAGTGTTGATGCTTGAGAAAAAGTGGAGAAGCTTGAAATTTAAAACTTTTATCAATCAATTTCAGCACATATGTATCTCATAAATCAACCAAACATGAATATATCAGCCAAATGTGAATCTCATAAATATATCAGCCACATGTAAATTTCACAAATATATCAGCCATATAAATTAATCAACCATAAGAGACAAGATATACCCTTATAAAACACTCCAAACATGAAGGATGAAAATCCCAACAACTCTTTGTGCATGATAGATATATTTGCAGAGAATGGTTTACAACAAATACGCATATTTCCCTATAAGAGAGATCACCATAGAATTCAAGAATTTATATCCCAAGTTAACCTACAAAAAAATTGTATGCAATTGAATTGAACTTTCCATATGAATAGCATATTAATGACAAGACAAAAAACCTAACATGCATAAGGTAGCACATAGGAGGCTTAGTAAACACACCGAGAGCACCACACAGTGGATTCATAAGGAGGAGTTAACTAGAAATCCCTCCATGCAAACATTATCACCCTTCATTTCCTCAATTATCTTTAACCGAATGCTCACTGTCTTTAACTGAAAGTGAGTTGAATTTAATTGAATATTAATTGTATTGAACCAAATGTTTAACCAACTTGAACTTAATGTTATCTCACTTGAACTAAATGTTACATTACTTGAACTGAATGTTTACTGACATGGGTTGAATGATAACGTACTTGAGCTGAATGTTAATTGGATTGAACTCAATATTTAACTAACTCCTGATCACTTAGTTAACATGCTAACTTAATTGTCATCATTTCTTCACTCTTAGTGCCATCCATGCACAATTTCTATTATTAACTTTTGCATGGATCTCTTAGTTAATTGATGCATGTTGATTAATGAACATTAAGATCTTATTTACTTAACTAATTTCATTCATTAATAGTTCAACTGGTGCTTTGAATGAGGCATTAATATTTACTGAAGCTTTATAACTTTAGTTCACTCAGACATTTGCATGGGAAATTTTAATTCTGAGTTCTCTATGCTTTATCTCATTATCATTAATTAATTAGTGCATGGTCCATATGTGTATTGTTTATCCACCTTATCATATCAAACTATGAGTAACTATTCCATACATACTAATGATCAAATATATTACCTCGGTCCATATAGTCATATGCTAAAGTAATTCACTCTAGGGGTAGCTAATCCCTAAAGGAGACTTATAGCACTTAGTGACCATGATTAGCAATATGTCACATAGTATAACCACATGACTTGATACAACACAATTCCATATCCATAACTAGAGATCCATTCTCATAGGGTACCATCTATGAGAATCATGAATTGATACAAGACAAGCCTACACTTGATACAACACAAGTCCATAGTCTTGATACAATACAAGAATCCAATCTTGATACAACACGAGAGCACAGTAAAAGCATCCCACCTCAATACATGAGGACATAGATAGGACTTGATAGAACACAATGTATTGACTTGATACCACACAAGTCCCTAATTTGATACAACAAAAGTATTAGAGAATGACTCTTAATTGTCTACAAAAAACACTCCCTCTTAGCGAGGGAGATATTCTCTACTTCACCAAGAATTTCCTGCCATACCAAGCTTATCTCAAAAGTATCTCAACTTTGTTACTCACAGTAGCTTCTTCACAAATTTGTGATCTGCTCTTCAGTAGCTATGTATTGGAATTATATTTTTACATGACCATGAATTCGATAAAGTAAAATTTCATATTAATTTGTTCTATCATAACGCATTGGGATTTTTAGAAATACTGACTATTAACTCCTAATAATTGCAGGGTTCGTGTCTTTTGTCCTAGTAGGAAGCATCCCAATCTACACTACTCATCAGTAGGTAGTACTATCTGCAAAATACATTTAGCTTGTGTAGTACTAACCGTAATACACATAGATAATACAAATATATATAATATGTCTACTATGTATCAAAATACAATAAATAACATATTATAATGTACCTCAAAGGTACCCAAACATATGCTTATCCACAAGCATAAAAAATAAAACATCCTTGCTAGGTACTTTAAGAGACCAACCAACTACTTATTCAAAGTAGCATCAGCTAGATTTGATCCAGAATATAGTTTCTCTAAACTGGAGACAATGGATTTAAAATCCTGTTGAAGCCTCGGTTATGCAGGTGTTGGAATGGTGTCCAAGGAAAACAATAGGGGATGAAAACCCATCCAAAGGCTTCAGATAATCCTATGCAAGTATTATCCTATCCTCGAGCTCTTTGGTGTGGTTAACACCCATGGATATTCTTCCTCTGCTGGCACTCTTTGAGTCGGTGATTTTTCTTCTTAAAAGGGAGACTTTGGACTAAATCTAAATCCAATCCTAGATGAAACTTGAAAGCAATCTAAAATTAATAAGGAAATCTAACATTAATAATTTTGCAACTATGAGAAGAAATTCTATAGTTACTGAAATAAATATTAGAATTAAAGTACTAACCTATCTAAATGTTAACTAAATTAATAACCTATCCTGGGAGGAAAGTAATTTAACAGAAATTTAACTCATATAAAAGATAATTACTGCATTGCTTAAAGAAACTCAAACAACTCAACAATTAATAGGAACATTCCTTTTTTTTACAAAATGAACAATAAGAAATTATTGTACTTTGGAAAATATTGTTTATTCATTAAACATCCAGTCATTTATCACAATTAGATTAAACAAACCTGCCACAAATTAATGTAGTAAAACATTAGCTACAAATGTTGCACAAAGAATGTTCAAATCTAATTATTAATTCAACTAAGAAAATGCAGAAAAATCCCATATAACTCAGATGAATGATTGTTGTAGTGGTTTCTAGCCTTTTATTTCAGCTTCAATAAGAAATTTTAGAGCTTCATAATCTTCCCAGAAATCCTGTGGATAGAACCTTCGTACATTATCTCTTGGAAGAAATTTGCAAAAAGATGGTAGAGAAGAAAGCATTCCTTCTCTGGTATGAAGATCTTCCCCAGGAAACGTCTCCTCAGTTCTGAAAGAGAAATTTTTTCATCCTTGTCGAATGCCTCCTTATAACTCAGACATTTGGGTCCATTTTATAGAAGAGATGAGCAATGTAAGGATAAGATCCAACCACCAAAACTATGGTTCATTCATCTCCCATCCAAACCGATCGCAACCAACTTCTAAAAATACTCCTCTGTTCGGGCATGATTTTCGCCAAATCAGTTGAGAGATCTCAAAAATGGCCTACAATTAAGAGTAAACGACCCCATTTGTGAAGTGGATTTTCAATAGTTTTCGTTTGATGGAAAATGGAGCCCAAAATTCGCCTCTCTTACCAGGTGCGATTTAGCTTCTAGAAATAAATTTGGTCTTCATTAATTTCATACCAACTTGTATATTTTCTCTCAACGATCCATGAATTTCTATTGGAGCTTCCTTCTTTCTCGAGCAATCCAATTCGTAGTGCTAAACTAGGATAAATGATCTCCATTGCTGGAAGCTAAAGATTTCATCATCAAACTTCAAATTGGTAGCACAACTGTAGTTTGATTATATTATCTTCGGTAATCTGGAAGGCTTAGCATCCAACCAAACCTATAAAAATTATATCAATTAGAATTCATTAACCAAGGTAGAATTTAATGTAAAGTGTAAATAATAGAAAATTCTCCTTTTTCCAGCGATCTTAGCTCTGGTATATATCATCATTCAATAATCCTTTTTATTTTTATTTTTTGATACAAATGGCAAATCAAACCAAGATTATTCTCTTGGAAATTAAGGCTCATTAATCATAGATTTCATTGTGGAGTGAATTGCGGTCATTGATTTTAATAATCAAATCTATTATTCTTTGTTAATTATTTTCCAAATGAATTAAACCAAACAAAAATCCAAAATCTATTTTCCCGAAATATTGGAAATGAAATGTCGGGAAAGAAATTTTGAATTTGGAAAAATCATTTAAACAAATCAAAATCAAAATTTAAAACCCTATGTAAAAGAAAAAATAAAATTACCAAAATTTATGGACCCGTAGATGAATTAAATTATAACATAAGATAAACTTAGGGTCCGAAAAAATGTGGGAATGAAAAAGTACGAATTCACAGAAGTGATTTCCGCAATCCGCATTCCGCAATTGAAGGTTGCGAGAATATTAAATTTGAAATAAGAAAAATATTACCTTCCGCAATTCTCATTTTGCATTGCAGATTGCAGGAACATTAAAATCAAAGGTCCCGCATCTACAAAAATGCATAAAAATACCTGGGAAGCTTAGAAAATTGAAAATCATTTACAATTTAATTCTTAAGAAAATAAATGTCGGAAAAATGTTACTTATATAGGAAAATAATCATTCCTATAATATAGGAGAGTTAATGAATTCTGTAAATAGGTTTCTAACATAATCATTTTCCAAGAATAGAAAACCTAGAAAAGAATAATAGTATTTCCTTTTGCACAATAATAAATGAAAATCCTTTTAAATTGCAAAATGGAAAAATAGAAGTTATATTTTTGAAATCAAATTAGCTTATTGAAACTAAAAGAATTATCCATGATCAAACTAATTTCACGTTCATGAATGCTGAATTTTAATCCCACAAATTTCCAAATAATCATAAAACCAAATCTCATAGAAATTAGGGAATTTAGGATTCAAACAAACTAAAACATGTGTTCTTTTAATTTTCATAACATCCAATTATGTATAAATTTAATATATGGATTTAATGAAATACACAAGTTACGCTAATGAAAGTCAAAACATAACCATGAATATTTAAAAGATTTCAATAAGCTTAAACTAAACATTAAAAAATATTAAACTACCATAAGCAAATAACGCAAAGACTAAGATTATTTACAATATTTACATTATGATTTTAGGTATGCATATGTGAAAATAAAACTCTATCAAAATGAAATATCAAACTAATGCAATATCCAAAATCATGAGAGAAGAAATGATAAGATCAACCACAATCCTAGAATGAAGGTTATAACCAGCCATCATCTCGAATTATCAGTTTGTGCAGTGAAGACCAAACCTAGGTGGGGAATGTGAAAGATAACATGGTAAGTTAACCACCAAGATCATAGAACAAATTCAAATGAATAAAAGAGAAAATACAAGTTAGAGATCAGTAAAAATGGAAACAATCTAAATAATACCAAATATCTAAAATGTGGGAGAAGAGTTGCGGGTGTTTGTTTTGAAAATATATGCGTCCTTTCTACAATTTGAAATCTACAATTGTGGATTGCGGGTTGCAGAAACGCAAGAAAAAAAATAATTATTCAAACACTTTCTTCATATGCAATTTGCAGGATTCAGGTTGCGGGATGAAAAGTTCAAACACAAAACCAAGCTCCCACAATCCGCATGCGGGAAAACTTAGTTCTTTCCGCAACTCAAAAAAACAATTAGAAAACTAGAAGTTTTCAAAAGGGAAAATTGTTAACTAAATCAAAACATGTCAAAGGAGAGAATGCATGCAGACAGTATGAACAACCCCAAAAATTGACTAAGTTACCTTTTCATATAAGATTGGGGCTCCCATGTTTTGGATAAAACATGAGATCTGTTGTACCTACAACAAATCAATATATACAAAATTATACATCAAATGTGTAATATCATGCATAAAGAGAGTTTTATTTTTTATCATGTCAGTGATCAATTAAGTGAGGATTTGTAGAGGGTTAAACCTTAACCAGTTGCTCAAATAAAACAAGATCGTAGAGTGGGGATCAATCGTGGTAAAGATAGATGGTTTATAGTGATATTGCTTGGAGAAGTTGCAATCTTTGAAAAAAATTTCATTTGGGAGATAGTCTATGGAGTGCGCTTAATAAATTTTGGAATCCACCATTGATTTGGTGGGGACACTGATCAAACAATAAGAAATCCATTTCGTTGTGTGTAAAAGTAAGTTGTACAAACACTCAGGCTGGCCACGAAATTGATAGATCAACGACAGGGAAGAATCGTTGTGTGAAAACTCTTATTTCAAAAGTGTCGAAAGTTAAAAATCTAACTTTCGATTCCCTCCTTTCGGAAATAATTTCGCTGTAGAAGGGAACATGTGGAAACCTATAATTCCACTGTGGTAGAAAGTTAGACAATGCAAAAATATTTTTAACACAAAGAGTTTGTTTTGGATCTCAAGGGTTTTGAAGTCTGTACACAAATCAACACCATCATATGTGTAATGTTTGGCTTGTATATTGACTATAATTTTTATACCTTTATTTTCGTAGCACTAATAGTGAACAGTAAATGAAATAGATATTGCTTTGCATAAATAAAAAGGAAAATAAACCCTAAATATCATATTCATATAACTTTGAGTTTACAATGACTACAACATCAGTTCTAAGGTGGACAAGCAAATCTGAAATTACTTTAAATCAAACCTATAGCTTCTTGGGCATGCACAATGATTTCTGGAAGTGAGCTTTGGTGTCTCAATTTTTCTTTGGTGTCTTCCCTTCCTTGCCAGCTCCTCAAAAAAACACAAATTTTCTTCTTCTCAGACTCCCTTAATATGTTGCAGTGCCCTCCTTCACTGCCCAGAAACATTATGCATACTCATAGTACATTCCTGTAGGTGTCAATATGGATTGCAACTCCCTTTTTCGTTATAAAAACCCTTTATATTGTCCAAGATGAAGCATGGGGATCATTGTATATGTGGAACTGTAAGTATATGCAACCAATAGAAAGTAAATTGTCCTTACAAACAAGATCATGTCCTCTCCAGACGATGTCACGACCCACGAAGTCCAAACTCTGCCAACAAATGAAGAATACGGCCTCCATAAGATTAAATCAACCCATTTGTTACTCCTTTTTTTTCAAAAACATAAAAAAAAGAGAATATGCATGAATCTATGGCATCTTATATCTAGATGGGCCTGAAATTTTTTTGTGTATATAACCACGACATGAGCCTATAATCCTAGGTATACTATAATATTGTTACTTGTTAGACTCATAGGAAGACCCCTTACGCTAAACCTTATTATAGAATATTGTATGGGGATGGTCCTAGGGAGTTCTATTTTCTTATACTCTTATTTTAATTATTGCATAAGTGTTTCTAGATTCTATTCTATTGCTTGTCAAGGATATTTATAACTTACATTGTAGTTATGATCTATGGGTTAAATATAAATATCTTTCTAATGTGGAGATATCCCAACCTGTATACTAACTAAAATATATTTTTAGTATGATAGGAGATCAATATGTTAAAGTTGTCACCACCATTTTAACATATCAATTCATTTTTAGGAGGATTTAGAACTGGCTTCGATCACCTCATTTAATGGCTTGGAAGGTATGAGAAACTTTATTTCCTTTAGAGCTCAAGAAACGTCGCTTGGGAGTGATTAAATTAGTCAAAGGTGCAATGTAATGGCCATAACATTATTAGAGATCACTTGGTTCAATAATTTCATATCCCACCTATCGTTGACTCTCTAATGAATGAATTAGATATAAATTCCCATGCAGACATCTATAAAAACTACTACACTTCCACCACTAAAACGGTTCATTCAACAATGAAAATACATAAATGAGGTGGAGGCTATAGATTGGCATTGCATGATTAAATGTAACACCATATATATGTTCTCATTATTCTAATATCCATGGTTACCTAATTTATATGTCAATTAAGAAAGTAGATTTGTAAGGCATACCACCATAAAAATTTTAGCTCATATAATTTCCATAAGAAGAGAGATCATAAATCCAACCAAGAAAAAAAAAATAACTAATTGTTTGAATGCATATGATAGATCTCTTAGTAAGGAAAGAAACAATAACGAGTCATATCATGCCAGTAGTTACAAATAGCAGATAAAAGAGAAAATATCTTGTGTATAATCATAAAAGAGTCTATGGAAATATACTAATTTAGTACAATTATTGTATCCTTATGCTATCCTTACTTATTGGCATGTGTGGGCCTAATGGTTAAGAGCATGTGTTTCCTCTTAGGAGGTCACAGGTTCAAATTGAGAGGGGGGTAGTGTATGTACACCTCTATAGACTTTAGTAGTTAGATCGTTGCGCAGAGGGGGTTCGGTGTCCCACAAGCAAGGGGGTATCATACACCAATTTGGTGTCTCACTTGGCGGTGACCTTAAATATATATTGTTATTATTATTAATTTGATCAAGTAACCAGTAAAGCGACCTAGGTATAAATGTAGTAGATACTGACTAGAAATAATACTATGTTTCGATATTGTAACCTCAACATCTAACCTCAGATGAAAATGGCATCCCTTAGGTTATAAGCTAAAATTGATTACTAGTGCACTTGAATCCATTTAAACAAACTCACTACACCCATCCTTCTACAAATAAACCTCACAATCAATGCATTATAAGCCATGGTTATTACATTATTTAACTAATTCATGTCATCCACCACAATAGGCTAATATACATGGTCGATTTCATGGTATACCCTCTCAACCTCCTTATAATTTGTATCAAGTCATTTTCATTGTGAAATCCATTCATTAATGGATTGTAAGTATGAATATTTGCTTGATCAAAACCATTTTCCTTCATATGCTCCACTAGTGCAAGATAAATGACAACTTTTCCTCCTTTGCAATGTCCATTATTCAAGGTAGTATATGTTACTTCATTTGGTGTCAATCATTTTTAGTTAGGGATGATGGTTAATTAAGGGAATACTTAAGGATATATTAGATGAAATTTTGGATCTATATAGCCATATTTTTCTCTAATCTAGCTACAAAATTGTCATGGTTCACTAATTCATATAACAAGTGTTGTAGGAATTAGAAAGGTTTCCTTTCCATCATTAACACCTACAATACTAGCTAGAATATACCTATAATTTGATTGATAACTATAAAGATATGGAGGGTTGACATTGTAGGTTAAAAACTATACCTATAAGGAGATGGGGTCACATAATATTCATATGGACCATCAAGCAAGCTATCATATTTTCATTACAAGAATAGTTTCAATGGTATAATACTGATCTAAAAAACATAGGTTAATGATTCAAAATCCTTTTATCTTTATAAGAATTGCATATGGTTTGAAGAGGTACTAATGATCAAAATTATTAATATTTAAAAGGTTTATGTAGGTTCTTGTAGGTTTTCTCCAGGTAGGACCTTAACCAATGTATTAATGAATTGTCAAACTTATGGAGAGCATATATATTAAATGTAACATTGTGTATCTCTTCTCATTATTCTAATATCCCTGGTTATCTAATTGATATGTCAATTAAGAAAGGATATTTGTAAGGCATGATACCACCATTGAAACTTTAGCTCATATGATCTCCATGAGAAGAGAGATCATAAATCCAACAAAGAAAAAAACAAGAAATAATTGTTTGAATGCATAAGATAGATCTCTTAGTAAGGAAAGAAACAATAATGAGTCATATCATGAATCCAGTAGTTACAAATAGTAGATAAAAGAGAAAATATCTTGTGTAGAATCATAAGAGAGTCTATGGAAATAGACTAATTTAGTAAAATTATTTTATCCTTATGGTATCCTTACTTATTGATATGGGACCTTTAATGATATATAAGTAATTTGATCAAGTAAATGGTAAATCCACCTAGGTATAAATGCAGTAGATACTGACTAAAAATAATACTATGTTTGGATATTGTAATCTCAACATCTAACCTCAGAGGAAAATGGCATCCCTTATGTGGTAAGCTAAAATTGATTACTAGTGCACTTGCATCCATTAAAACAAACTCACTGCCCCCATCCTTCTACAAATAAACCTCACAATCAATGCATTATGCGCCATGGTTATTACATTATTTAAATTCATGTCATCCACCACAATTATAGGCTAATATAAATGTTTGATTTCATGGTACATACCCTCTCAAACTCCTTATAATTTGTATCAAGTCATTTTCATTGTGAAATCCATTCATCAAAGGATTATAAGTATGAATATTTGGTTGATCACAACTATTTTCCTTCATATGCTCCACTAGTGTTATAGCGGATTTCACCACTCCAGGTGAATCACACTTTGTATGGCCTTCCCCTGTCCTGCTGCAGACTCTTTAGACCCCATGGACCATATTTTATCCTTTGATGTTTCCTTGATCATCCCTAAAACTATATAAAAAATGATATACGTGGATTTTTACCTGATAACCGCGTACATACGCGGGTTTGACTCCTATAACCGCGTACATCGGGATGTGTGCATAGTCCAAATCCTTTTGGAGTTTTCCTTGACATGGATTTGACTCACTTGACTCGTGGCCTTCCATATGCCTTGAGATCGCTCGAATTCGAATGTTCATTATCCCTTGTGAAGCTATATAAGGAACCCCTTGGTACATTGAAGGCATATAGATAGATTGAAGCAATGAAACTATAGTCCATTGTTGCCAGAACTATACTTGAGTCTGCATCCCTTTGTCCCTTTGGAGCACTTTTGTGTTCTTCCCAAGATTTCCTTTGCTAGTGAGATTGCTATCGAGAGATGGAGGATTGAGGTGGTGGAGGCCCAAGTGGGGGATTCAGTTTCTCCGGTTCACAGATGTGCCGTCAGAGGTTGTATCTATCTTGTAATCTCTGATTTATATTAATAAGAACTATCTTTCCTTGTCCAATGATGTGTATTTGATTGAATATTGTATCCATTGGAATATGTCAAATGCTCTTACATTATTGATTATATATGCTAGAATAGATCTAACACCATGATATAGAATATGCTTGTATTGTTTACTTGTTGTTGAGGAAGTATTATATCAATTCAAGCTGAAGATTGGAAAGCTCAACGGGGATATACTTCAATCGTCCGGAATAAGGTACGAGGTCTGATCCTTTAGTGTTAGACATTTTATTTCTATTGCATATTGGGAAAGATTGATTTCTGGAGTCATAGCTGTCTGTTGTGGTACCCCAAGCCATAGGAATTTCTCTTCGTAACAAAATTGGTGACTCCGCTGGGGAGTTCCTAGTAGTTGTCCTTTGGGGGTGATTTTCTCGACATTCAATGTATTTGAATTGCTCTTTCTCTCTTGTTTCTATGTCAGGTCTGGGGGCATGTATGCCTGGTAGAGTCTGATTGGAGTGAAGTTTGTCTCAGCCTGTCTGTTTGCCTTGTTTTATGCACCTTTTCTTCATGTATGCGGGTTTTTGATTTATAGCCGCGTATACACACGGTTTCCTCTGGAAATGCCGTGTATACATGCGGGTTTACTACGAACAGTCGCGTATACCATGGATTTTTCCATTTTTTTGGAAGTTGATTGGTTACTGGGTGAATGCTGTTTGTTGCTGAGTCTCCTTTGGCACTGCCTGAGTCTGTTTTGACCTCTGGTTTTGACTGGAAACGTTTTTTTTTAGCCTAATTTTTTTTTTTTAGGAAATTTCTTGTCATGGCATTTTCGATTTTTTGTTTGATATTAGTGCATTAGAGTTCTTTTACCTTAGTGCTTTGCTTGGATGCTGTCTATGTGTGCTTGCAGAGTCTGAGGGTGGTAGAATCATTCTTTTGATTTTTGCATCTCTTATATTTTCAAAAAATCCAAAAACATTTGCTTATCATAATGCATTGCATTTTGCACTTTGCATTGTACTTGCACTAGATCTAGATTTGATTTGGAGTACTAGTTAGGAATTCATATAGGAAAATTTGCATTCATCATTTGAAGAAGAATTGTGCATTTCACGTAGTATGCATACCCTGTTTACATGGACACAATGCATTTGCATTGATTGTTACGGTGTGCATTTTACTTCTTGTTGCGTCATAACACCACTAGTTGCACGACCATATCCTATTTTTGAGTAATAAAGCCAACTAAATCAACACTAATTTAAATGAATTACACTCTTTTCTTTTCTAGGGTGCACCAACAAGCTTAGGTTTTAGGATCTTGGAATAGTTCATTGTAATTTAATTCTCCAAGATCACTAAACAACAACATTTAGGTGTCTGTCTAGGGAGTGTGTGAAATCCTTGGTATAACCATCATTCTCAGGATCCTTCTCTCAAACCGGAGTCAAGCACAAGGCAGTGTGAGCGGTTATTGATTGGGATGACCCCTAGTCATAACTGAATAGCACCAATGATATTGCTAGGATTGTATTCGTATCTGGGGACTCTTTCGGGAGTTTTGGGCTTTGCTACCCTACCCATACGGTCAATCCTGCCTGCGGCTATCCTCTTGAGCTTTGATTATATTGAGGTGACCTTAGTGACCTTACCTAGGATATCGAGGGGGTACTTGTAGAGGTTATTCTGCATGTGTCCTGGCCAGGTTGGGGTTGGACAGCACAGTCGCTTTATGTGTTGAAGCTGAGGGCCACAATAATTGGTTACGTACCTCCGCTTGTTGTGTATGGGAGTCTCAGGCCTCTCCTAGGAGAGACATACCTGATTCATTCAGGAGCTCACTTATATAGCCCTTGTTTGCTTGCATTTGGCTTTAGATTTTATTAGTGATTAATCTATGCACGCTAGTTGGCCTAGGGTCTACGTAAATAGAGAGTCTTTGCTTTTTGTTGAGTCATTGTGGATTCGAGTGCGGTTCCGCGCCATTCTTGTCGGTTAGCAGGAATTCCGCCTTCCACTTCTCCTCCTCCTTTGGGAGAGGGACCTAGACAGTCTAGGAAGACTATGTCACACACTGATTCACACACCATGGAGGATCATTCAGAGACTATTCCTGAGCCACCTCCTCCCATTCGTATTGACGATGGGGAACTTACTCCTACATACGATCCTTCACCTGACCTAGCTGAGTTCAGTCCCGTGATTTCCCATATAGGATCTTTGCATGATAGACCTACTCACCCTAGGGATGATCCCCCGTTTACACGTTACAGGTATGGAATGCCGGAAGATGCTGAGACTCACTTTGAACCTGCCAGCACTAGCTACGGTAGTTATGCTACAACTGGTTTTCCTATGCACGATTTGACATTTCATGTTGAATCCGACTTTGAGCCTAGCACTATGCCTGGGGGAAATCCCATTCCTTACCTTGTGGAGAGGTTTGGGAGTACTAGTCACATTGCACCTTCCATCCCAGTGGTGGAAGCTACATCTTATCCACCTCCTAGGTCTAGGGTTAGTGATCTGATTAGGATACCAGGTCCGAGACGAGTGACGATAGGAACTAGTACATATCTTATTACGGAGATTCCTTCATCCTTGGTTTCGATTTCTTCAAATGTACATCCTCCACCTTATCCACGTGGTCCTTCGAGTCAATATATGGCTACGAGTCAGGTCCGTACTGCGGTTACTAGGCCGATTGTGTCTCAAGTTCATATACCACCCGTTGCTTCGGGAGGCTATATTCACCCTTCTAGTGGTCATCTTGTTACATCCGGGGCATATATACCTAATTTGGGTATGTATGTTCCTCCTTCCGGAGCTTATCTTTCTAACTACGAAGTGTCCCATGGGACATCGCATGCGATGACCTATGGACCTTATTACGGTCCGCAGTATAAACAGGTCCCTTCACCTTACGGAGGCGGGTATCAACAACCTTATTACTCTCCTAATTATGGCTTTGTGGCTCCTACTAGTCAAGGTCCACCTTACTATGGTACTTCCACGTCACCTTATACAGGTTAGACAGGAGGAGGACACTATGGCCAAGGCCATGGTGGTGCTCAAACCTATGTGAACCAGGGAGAGGTCCATCGACCTCATCATGCTAAGCTCCATTTCCTTGCAACGCTTAACCTTCCTGACTTATCGAGACTTGCGAACGATCTCGTGGCTCATGACCCGACTTGGCCAGCTGTCCCTACCAAGCTTCCTTTGGACATACCTAAGTTCGAAGGCAAACCGGGAGAGGATCCGAGCGAACACGTTACCACGTTTCACCTTTGGTGCTCTTCAAATTCGTTACATTAGGACTCAGTCTGCTTGCGAATATTTCAACGCACCCTCACGGGGCTTGCGGCGAAATGGTATATAGAGTTACCAAAGGGAGCTTTTACCTTGTTCGACGATATTGTGATGACTTTTCTTAATCACTTCCAGCTACCAGTGCGCTATGATGTTGGTACTGAAATCTTGTTGACATTTTGGCAAGATAAAGCCACCCATATTTCTGATCATATTCAGGAGTGGCGTAGATGGAAGAGATTAATTAAAGCCTTTATACTGCCGGAGTTCCTTCTTGAGTGGTTCCTCAAGTCTTTATTGCCGTATATCGCGAAGGATGTTTCCACATCCGGAGTGCAGAATGAGGAACAAGAAATCGTTAGGGCACAGGAACTGGACTTGATTTATGCTCAGTCCGGTTTATTGTATGAGATTATTCCCAATGCTCCTTGTTCTAGTTTCGATCCCAAGGTCAAACCTAGAACACATGCCGATGGCATTGTGGGTTGTGCAAGTGTGAAACCTGCAGATTTGGTTGCAAAACAAGTTAGTCAATTGTCTCTCAACCAATTTGCTTCAGGACAAGCTACGGCTTCATCTCAACCCACCCAAATGGCGAGTGTACTTTCTGTGCAATCGTCGGACTAGAAGGGTAACCAGCAACCCGGACGGAATAAGAAAAAGGGTAAAAATAATAATCGAAAGGTTGGGAATAAGAATGAGAATGCTTCCAATAATGACAAGAACGGTCAAAATGCTAGTGGGGACAAGCAAGTGAAACGTAAGGTTAAGTTCCCTTGCAAGCTATGTAAGGATGATCACCTCACTTACTTGTGCCCTCGAATTGATGAAGCTTCGAGACTCTTAGCACAAGGCCCAGCTGTGCTAACGAACCCTTTACCGCATAACCAGAATATGAACTCGAAGTCCCAGGAGCAATATAGTGAGAATGATCCACTAGAGGCTAGTTCTCGTGGGTGGATTAACATGGTCCGTGCTGCCAAGGTTGTGACTCATGCGAAAGATTATGGATTGTCATAACCCAACCCAGGCAAAGAACCTGATCCACCAGGAACTCCTTTGCGCATTGAGAAACCTACGGACAAACTTGAGGCTGCATCTTGCATTCCTAAGGGGGTACTTAAGCGCTCGGGGCATAATCCAAATGCCCGAGCCGCCCAGAATTATTCAGTTGTCGAGGATTTGGGCCATATTCCTTGTGCGATATCTGTATTGGAAGTGCTTCAGAGTTGTCCTTCACAAAGGAAGGCTTTTCTTTCTGCTCTTGGTGTGAACGGTGACAATTATTCCTCAGTGATCAAATTTGAAACCGCAGGTCATCAGCCTCGCTTGCCCTACTATGTGTCGCTTTTGGTACATGTAGAATGTCTTAATATGATCGTCAAGTGCACTGTGATTGACGAGGGCGCTGCTGCATCTGTGATGTCTTTGTCCTGTTGGGAGGGTCTTGGTTCTCATGAGTTGTCGAAGTCAGTGACTATGTTAACTGCTTTTGATGGGAGATCTTTTAGGCCACACGGCATCATTCCTTCCCTTAAATTTTGTTTGGGAGGGAAGACCGTTGCGATAGAGGTTGAGGTGGTTGATGCGCCCCTTGACTACAATCTCTTGCTGGGTCGGAACTGGATGTATAGTATGCAATCCGTTGCTTCTTCCGTGTTTTGCGTTGTATGCTTTCCACATAACGGAAAGATTGTAACGATTGATCAAATGGCATTCAAGAATTCCCCTGTTACTGCATCTTCGGGAACTTCGATTCCGGTCGTTGAGCACTCTCAGCCGGCAACTGGGAGTGTGGGTGTAGGCATGTATCCATCCCTTATGGGAAGCTTTAGTTGTCGTGTGCCGGTCCTCATGATAGGATCTAGTTCCGATAAGGCTTCGTCTTCTATGACCTCAGTGTCTTTTCGCACGACTCATATGGGAGATCCTTGGATTCTTCCTACACTGAGTATTTTGAGTGAGCTTGTCGAGACCAACGTGTCACTTCCTGCAACCATGATAGCTTATCAAGCCAATCTTATGAATGTTGCAGAGCCTTGTTCTCCCTCTTCGCGGATGGAGGAGGAAGACCCCTATGTGCTGCCCGCATGGGCAGTATAGTCTTCTCATTCCCACGACTGCCTAGATATAGTTTTCCCTTCCGATGAAGCGATCATCGAGGCTATGTCGGGTGTTGAGCCGCCATGGGAGGAACTTCATCATAGATCATATTTCCTTCCACCGCTTGACCGTTTGGAGCATGAATATTATAGGGAGATTCTTAGTCAGAGAGTTGGTAGTCCCATGATTTCATTAAGCTCTCCTGGTCAGATGGCTGATGGGAACATGGCGAACATATCTTCCACGATTTCTATTAACATCTCTCGAAATCCTGGCACCATTGAGAATGTTTATATTGGGGTGGATTGTTCCTAAGCTAATATTCTCGAATATACCGAGATTTTCAAGGAATTTCATGATGTTTTTTCTTGGTATTATGATGAGATGCCAGGTATTGACCCTCGAATTTTCGAACATGAGATTAAGACTTACCCCAACGCTAAGCCTGTTCGACAACATTTACGCGCCGTGAATCCTAGGAAAGCACCCACCATTAAGGCAGAGATAGAGAAGCTCTTGAAAGCCGGTTTCATCTATCCCGTTCCCTTGACAGAGTGGGTTTCAAACCCCGTTCCGATGGATAAGAAGTAGGGAGCGATCCGAATATGCACTGATTTCCACGATTTAAATCATGCCTGTCCTAAGGATAACTTCCGCACACCATTTATAGATCATATTTTGGATGAGTGTGCGGGTAGCGAGGTGTTCTCCTTTATGGACGGCTTTTTCGAGTATAATTAGATCCAGATTAAACCTGAGGACCAACAGAAGACTGCATTTATTTTTCCTTGGGGAACATTTGCATATCGGAAGATGCCTTTCGGCCTTAAAAATGCCATAGCTACATTTTAGCGGGCGATGACCTTGATTTTCCACGATCTCAAGTCTATTATTGAAGTATTTTTGGATGACCTCGCTGCTCATTCTCGTATGAGAATGCGTCATTCCTATCACTTGAGATTGGTCTTCAAAATATGCCGGCACTATTTGGTTCGATTAAATCCTCATAAGTGCATCTTTTGCGTGAAGTTAGGTCATTTATTAGGATTCATCATTTCAAAGGAGGGCATAAGAGTCGATCCCTTAAAGGTTGAGGCAATACTTCAGTTGTCTCTCCGGAAGAATATTCGTCATCTTCAGTGTTTGCAAGGTATGGAAAACTTCTTGCGAAGATTTGTGGTCAATTTTGCCAATTTGACTAGAGGCTTCATGTGTCTCTTTAAGAAGGATACTCCCTTTGAATGGGATGAGCGAGCCCAGGAGTCCTTCGATGCACTTAAGCGAGCCCTAGCATCGGCCCCGGTGATTAGTCCTCCAGATTATAGCCGTGATTTCCTATTATATGTGGCCGCATCTTTAGAGACGATTGGTATGGTATTGGTTCAAGAGGATGAGGAGCTTCAGGAGCATGTCATATATTATCTGAGCCGAAACCTTATTGACACAGATATTCGTTATTCTCATGTCGAGAAGCTTGCTTTAGCGACCGTACATGCGGTTCAGCGTTTGAGACATTATATCCTCCTTCGCCAGACCTCGATTGTGGCCCATGTCAATCCGTTTCAGTTCGTCCTCACACGAAGGATGATTGGAGGAAAGTATAATAAATGGATTTTCATCCTGCAAGAGTTCGATCTCGAATTTGTTTCGGCAAAGTCGAAGAAATCGTTAATTTTTGCAGAGCTTATATCGGATTTCCCGAGCGAGACCGAGGAGTCGGTTTGTGAAGATACATTTGTCGATGAACATATCTTCTTAATCGCAATGTCTGACCCATGGTATGGAGATATCATAGTATATCTGCAAACATAGAGGACCCCTACTCACCTTTCGCGAGATGAACAACGACGATTACGTCACGTCCCTAAGAACTACCTTATAGTGGAAAATAATTTGTACCACCGTGGGGTAGATTCCATTTTATGACATTGTTTAACTCATGAAGAGGCTGAGGTTGTGCTGAATGATTGCCATGGAGGGGCGTGTGGTGTTCATTTATCTGGGCTTTCTACAGCTCAAAATATTTTGAGAGAGGGTTATTTCTGGCCGTCGATCTTTAAATATTGTGTTGATGTGGTCAAGAGGTGCCATCCTTGCTAGGTGTTTGCATGAAATATGAGCTCGAAGCCTGCCCCATTACATCCCATTATCACCGATGGTCCCTTCACCAAGTGGGGGCTCAATTTTATTGATTGTAGCCCAGCTTTAGCTAGGGGGCACCATCATATTATAGTGGCTGTGGATTATTTCATGAAATGCACTGAGGCAATGCCTACAGTAAAATCTGACAGTGAGACAGCCGCTCACTTCGTATTCAACCAAATCATTACTCTGTTCGGGATTCCGAAAGAGCTTGTCACTGACCATGGCTCGCACTTTCAGAACTGTATGATGGAAGAGTTGGCATCCAAGTTAGGGTATAAGCAAGAGCACTCCTCTTCTTACTACCCCCAAGTGAATGGACAGGTAGAAGTAGTGAATAAATCACTTAAGTCCATTCTCCAACGAACCATCGCACAGAGCAAGACGAATTGGCATATTATGTTGTACCCTGCTTTGTGGGCATATCGAACCGCGGTTAAGACTGCCACTAGTTTTTATCCATATCAGCTTGTGCACGGAGTGGAGTCAATATTGCCGGTTGAATGCGAGATTCCTTCGTTGAAGCTAGCTGTGGAACTCTTACTAGACACTTCACCTTTGGAGGAGCGTTTGGTCCACCTCAAGCAACTTGATGAGCAGCGTCGAGATGCCTTGGTGGCTCTAGAAGTTAATAAGCATCGCTTTAAGGTCCAATATGACAAGTCTGTCCATCCAAGAGTGTTTAGTGAAGGAGACTTGGTCCTTTTATGGGATCAATCGAAAGAACCCTTGGGGGCAGGGAAATTTAATCCTATGTGGCATGGTCCTTATGTGGTCAAGCATGTCTTAGAGAAGGGTTCCTATGAGTTAGTCAATTACGAAGGCACAGCTTTGGCGGAGCCTAGAAATGGGCTCTATCTCAAAAAATACTATGCATGATCTTTAGCCAAGGCTGCTTGTTGTATATTATTGTACAACTTTGCATAGTTAGGTATTTTTCTTATCGTGATCGGGTTTGTGATTAGTTTCCGTTTCTTTTGGTAGATGTCAATGGAATCTTCCACCTACATAGGATTCGTGGATGGTGCAAGCCATCACACTCAACACTCAGCCTCTACTACTTGGGTGATCTATACTCCTATGGTCCAGGTACTGTCTTCAGGAGGTGTATTTCTACGGCCATCTTCCAACAATGTTGCTGAATATAGTGCCATTATCGAGCTTCTACGTGATGCCATTTCACATGGCGTTCTATCTCTTGAGGTATGTCTTGATTCAGAGTTAGTAGTGTCACAGCTCAATGGTTTGTACCATGTTAGAGATCCGACATCATTGAGAAGATTCTTACGTGTGAGATTGTTAGAACGACAATTTGACTGTATTACATATATACACATTCCAAGAAATGATAATCAAGTTGCTGACTCATATGCTAACTACGTGTTAGATTGGCATTTGTTTCATTCATAATAAATTAATCACAAACATTTTTACAAATGTAAATAAATAAACCGATCACCATAAAACTTTTTATATATATCAAAAATGTGGTAATACATAGTGTCATATACAAAAGTGGAGCTTTCAAAGCTTCCATCATATAATACACGGTCGTACAAAACATATGCACTCCCAGGTGTCTAATCCTATGGAGGGAGAGGGTTGTGATCATGATACGTCACTACGGCTCTAGCTAGCCATCGGAATAAATGCACCCATGCACGTGGCACACCCACCACCTGTCACTCCATGGCCTCAGGCAAGTCCTCGACTTGCGCCATGGGAACCCTATGAGTCAGTCGCATGAAGTTGGTATGAATACCCTGGAGCATTTGCTTCGCATCCGCACCTGTGATGTCATCCCCTCTTCCCCTCCGTCTATGATGTGGGAATCCCTCTGGTCACCATGGTCCCACATCTGCACATGAAGGGTAGATGTCGCTATGTGTTGTCACGCAAAAACATGTCTTTTTGATTCCATATAATCAAGAAAATACAAAAAAAATGAAATAACTCAAAAAACTTTAAAAAGAGTGGGAGTCAAGATTCGGTACCTATCTCTCCATATGCCGATCCTGGTGGCAATGGAATGTCCAGATCTCCGCAGAAATCTATCCCTCCATAGGGGTAGTCATCTATGGCAACAATCTGTCGTCATCACCATGGAAAGAAGTCAGCTGGATATGGGTTGGCCACCCTACCACCCCCCAGTCTGCGCATAGCATCTACCCAATGTCTTTGGGCTGGATCTCAAACCCCATGGAAAGGAACGTCCACTCTAGGGCTCAATCCTAGAACACGCTCGAAGAAAAACGTGCTCAATATGCTGCTGAACCCAAAGTTCCGTATCCTACCTGCCTTACACTCATTGAGCTGGTGTTTCATGTTGCTCAGTAGTGTAGTACTCCAGTCGTATATGGCAGGTCTCATACACTCCACCGCATAGTACATCAGTGGCCACGAGGCCTGATGGAGTGAGGCTAATCCTGCTATCCTGCCCAGCGTCAGTAGTATGGCCTTTAGGCCCAGCACCTGTATAGAATTGGTAGGGACTTGACTCCCCACCTTCTTAGTATCTGGGTAGCAGTACACAGCTACATACTCATCGATAGTAAGCCCACCACCTGGCCCACCTCGGGAACGAAGGTTCACCACCTCCCCTCGTCTAGATAGACCTGTGATGAAGTATATGTCTTCCACCTCTATAATGAGAGACATCCCATCTATCCTGAAGGACTCTGAGTCTGGATCCCAATAGTTTACCAGCATCTCTAGCAGTCTTGGTTTGGCCCTCAAACCACCAAGGCACCAAAACTTGTAGATTCCGCATCTTCTTAGAGCTTGTTGAGCCATCACGTCATCCCTTACAGCTTCCTCTACTTCACCATGCTCGCACTCTCTCCATTCTAGCACCATCCTGCATGAGAAATTGCCAGTTTGTCCATTAGTTTCTTGTAAATTCATTTGCGCAGCGTCATACGCGACTGTTTTGCAAACAGCCGCATATGTACGTGGTTTCTAGCCCCTTTTCCGCGTATATCCAGCCCTATACGCGGAAAAAGCTTCGATATCTGCATGGGCCACAACGCTCATGTAGAATTGGCCTGAACTACCTCATTTTACCATGACAATCCACAAAAAGTATATTGAAATGCATGAGGAGAGCATGAGTAACTACCTGGAAGAAACGGTTGTGAATTCCGCCGGCTGGATCTCCTAGAATTCGCAGTTGAATATCAGAGCTCCAATGGGTAAAAGTTTCAAATGATTTATATTTTTTACTATTTATAGAAATTTTTACAAATATTTGAAATTTTTTACCCCCTTTCCTATAGTTTTGACAGTTTCTAACCATTTTGGACCGTTTCTGACATTATGTGTGATGTAGAAGACCATTTTTAGTTCCGTTTCATCCTTTGGATTGACCCGTTCGTACTGATCTCAGGTATAACATCTACACTGGCATATAGGTTAGGTTCACCACCGTTTGCATTTTGCATGACCTTATGACCATGTCACCATGACCTTAGGTACGAACCCACTTTATTATGTCACGGAACCTTCTTGCTACTTTAGAAGTGGCATGATGTGAGTGGTAGAGCTTCACCTTACATGGGTACCCTAGTTAGCGCCTTATTTTCATTTGGTGCCCATGCCGACGTTTTCTCCTTTAGGGTGTGGGAGTCCGTTTTATAGTACCGCCATGACATTTCGTAAGAGCCTCATAATCCTCTTGATCTTATGCTGGCCTGTTCCCCCCCGGACTCCCCTTATGTCAAGTTGTGAATGCATTATCATGAGCTTTGTCTGCTTTACTGAGCTTTATGCCGGCTCCCCTGACATTGCATTTCAGCCATATAGCTCGAGCTTGTCTCATGTCTAGCCATGCAGAGCCATTTTTATATCCTTCGCAGCTTGATTCCCTTTTTACCAGGAGGGGATTTTCCCTCGAGTGTCAATATCCTACACATGTATCCTTGCATTGAGCATAGGTATGTTCCACTGCTTGGAACTAGTTTGTTTTCCCATTTGACACTCGTCTCCTCCTAGTCTGTAACTTCAAAGCGATTTTATTCTTTTTCAAGATTTTCAAATATTTGAAAAGTCCAAAAAAATAAAAAAAAACAAAAATCCAGACAAGGAAAGATGTTATCTTTGGTTGCTGTAGAGTCGTGTCGCATTCGAACAGAGCACTGTATATCACATCCATTGGTTGGGTTATAGTTTGACTTAGGAGCTGTACTCATTTATCTGAGTTTATCTCCACTGACTGGTTAAGCTTCCAGTCCCTATGGAGCCTTTGTTGATGCCTCCTGTGTCACAGAGATGTTCCAGTTTGTATATTGAGTCTATGCTACCTTCATTCAGTCACCATACGCTGTTATGCTCTTGTTCGAAGGAAGTTGAAACTTGTGTCGGCCATTCCTCAGTTATCTTGAATTTGCATGTCGGCCATCCCTGGTACGGTTACTGGTTCGTGCACTTTATGATCGAGTCCTTCCACATTAGACAGCTTTCTTGAGTACCTCGTGTTGGATGATGAGGGATGCCTTGATGCCCTCCTTCCAGCGGATTTCATCCCATCGATTTCAGATCATTTATTTTGGGATTGGAGTCTAGAGTCATTTTGAGTGCCTTGAGACTTGCAATCATCAGTGGCAGGTTCTCTCGCCATCGACAGTTTCTTGGGAATACATCAATGTCCCCTGATCGATGGATTCTCTCAAGTGTTTGACCTCAACACATCTATTCACACTTGTTAGTTTGCACTCTAGTACCTTGATTCCCATTTACATTATTGGTGGGTTATCTCATGTCTGTTAACGGTATACATTAATGACTGGTAATCAGACGATGGACTACTATGTTCGACCTCGACACCTCTATTCGCATAGTAGGACATGTACTCATAGCGGTTTGTGTAGAATACCTTCCAGACTAGTGGCATCTCTTATATGCTACCTCCTTAATCGTTCCAGTGTTCATGAGATTTCATCTCTCGTGACTTGATTCCAGTGTATGTTAGACATTTCCAGCCACTATGGAGATTTTGATCTCAGTGTATATCTTCAGCCATTTTGGAGATCATGGTCCTTTGTATATCTTCATCATGAGATTATGATCTATGTATATTGTACGTGGTGATGACCACATATGTGATATCATTTATTATGCCTATTCATGGCCATTGTACTCTTATGTATCCAGGACTACTATATGTACTTGCAGTTATATTCAGAGTTGTATCATTGTACTATGCTGATTGGGTGGCTGGTCTTCCATTTGGGATCCTTCATCACTCCACTTCTGGAATGGAATTATAATGTATTTCGGCCATCGTATGACCCCTCTGACCTCATACATTAGGGGGCATCTGTTATAGCGGATTTCACCACTCCAGGTGAATCACACTTTGTATGGCCTTCCCCTGTCCCGCTGCAAACTCTTTAGAACCCATGGACCATATTTTATCCTTTGATGTTTCCTTGATCATCCCTAAAACTATATAAAAAATGATATACACGGATTTTTACCCGATAACCGCGTACATCGGGATGTGTGCATAGTCCAAATCCTTTTGGAGTTTTCCTTGACATGGATCCGACTCACTTGACTCCTAGCCTTCCATATGCCTTGAGATCGCTCGGATTCGACCCTTCATTATCCCTTGTGAAGCTATATAAGGAACCCCTTGGTACATTGAAGGCATATAGAGAGATTGAAGCAACGAAACTATAGTCCATTGTTGCCAGAACTATACTTGAGTCTGCATCCCTTTGTCCCTTTGGAGCACTTTTGTGTTCTTCCCAAGCTTACCTTTGCTAGTCAGCTTGCTATCGAGAGATGGAGGATTGAGGTGGTGGAGCCCCAAGTGGGGGATTCAGTTTCTCCGGTTCACAGATGTGCCGTCAAAGGTTGTATCTATCTTGTAATCTCTGATTTATATTAATAAGAACTATCTTTCCTTGTCCAATGATGTGTATTTGATTGAATATTGTATCCATTGGAATATGTCAAATGCTCTTACATTTTTGATTATATATGCTAGAATAGATCTAACACCATGATATAGAGTATGCTTGTATTGTTTACTTGTTGTTGAGGAAGTATTATATCAATTCAAGCTGAAGATTGGAAAGCTCAACAGGGATATACTTCAACTGTCCAGAATAAGGTACGAGGTCTGATCCTTTAGTGTTAGACATTTTATTTCTATTGCATATTGGGAAAGATTGATTTCTGGAATCATAGCTGTCTGTTGTGGTACCCCAAGCCATAGGAATTTCTCTCTGTAACAACTAGTGCAAGCTAAATGACAACTTTGCCTCCTTTGCAATGTCCAATATTCAATGGTGTATATGTTACTTCATTTAATTTCAATCATTTTTAGTTAGGGACAATGGTTAAGGGAATACTTAAGGATAGATTAGATGAAATTTCGGATCTATATAGCCATCTTTTTCTCTGATATAGCTACAAGATTGTCATGGTTCACTAATTCATAGGAATTAGAAAGGTGTCCTTTCCATCATTAACACCTAAAATACTAGTTGGTATATACCTATAATTGGATTGATAATTATAAAGAGATGGAGGGTTGACATTGTAGGTTAAAAACTTACTTATAAGGAGATGGGGGTCACATCATATTCATATGGTCCATCAAGCTAGTTATCATATTTTCATTAGGAGAATAGTTTCACTTGTATAATATTGGTCTACAAAACATAAGTTATTGGGTCAATTCCTTTTATCTTTATAAGAATTGCATATGGTTGTAAGAGGTACTAATGATAAAAATTCTTAATATTTACAAAGGATTATATAGGTTCTTGTAATTTTTCTCCAGATAGGACCTTAACCAATGTACTGAATTGTCAAACTTATAGAGAGAATATAGATTAAATGTAACATTGTATATCTCTTCTCATTATTCTAATATCCCTAGGTATAAATGCAGTATATACCTACTAGAAATAATACTATCTTTGGATGTAACCTCAACATCTAACTTGAGATCAAAATGAAATCCCTTATGTAGTAACCTAAAATTGATTACTATTGCACATGAATCCATTGAAACAACCTCATTGTCCCCATCCTTCTAAAAATAAATCTCATATCCAATGCCTTAGAAGACATGCTTATTACATTATTTAACTGCATGTCGTCTACCACAATAGGCTAATATTTCATTTCCTTTTAATGCATTTCTTTGGTTCCCTCCAACCTTCCTTTGTTCCTCCTACATGACTAGCAGTACCAGGGTCCTTCCCCTTAGGAAAAAATGAAATTTAAAAAACAAAATGGGACCCCTAATACAATTTTTTCACATTTTATCTCTCGCGAATAGTTTTGCCGGGAAAGGGCAGCGTTTTCTTTTTGCACATGCCAACATTTACTTGATTTGATTCCAGTATTCAACACCGTGAAAGTTGAAGATAATTTGTTGGGATATATTGAGGTCAACTGCGTGAGGTGTAACTTAAGTGCTATGTTCTATGTTATTGCAGGTATTTTATCAATGCTTTCACGAAAACAACAAACACTGAAAACATTTTGTGGTTTCTTTATTGACAGAAATCAAAGTAGTGGTTCCTCTGCTACAAAATTTTAAATGTGATACACATTTTGTACAAAATTTTATCAAATGATTAGTAACTGTAATACACATTCTATGGTTTCTTTATTGACAGAAATCAAAATAGTGGTTCCTATGCTACAAAATTTTAAAAATTATGTAAATTTTTTGGTTTCCTCTAGGGATGACCGTGGATTATGGCAGCTCTTCCTAGCTGAGTTGTGGAATATTTGACATTCATTTAGCTAGGTTGTGATTGTTTTGTGACTACTAGATTTGTACTGCACTTTCCCACTGCTACAAGATTCTTACCATCTTCATCTTTGGTGTTGACTGTGTAAACCTTGTCCTACTTGCAGCCTCTAAAGCTGAGCGGTCTTCACTCTTGGAGATTGAGATATATTGTTGGCTATTGTATGTGTCTAACCTAAACCTACAACACTCTAACCCTCTCTCTCTCAATTTATGACATATGTTCCTTTTAGCAGATAGTCCTTACAGATAGTATTCCCTTTTACTTTTAAAACTTGTTAGATATATTAATTGTTTAAACAACTTTCAGATAGCAATTGAGTGATGATAGACTTTATTTTTTTGGTTATGTAGGCTTTGTACAAGTGAATACATGGAGGTAAGTGATTGTTTGTGATTGAATTATACCATTATTTTTATTTTATTTAAATTGTTTTTTTTTAACATAAATGAGTAGGTTTTATATTAATAAAACTGTGGATGAGACACCCAAGAGGTTACATTTGTGATTTCTTTGCAAAAAACAAAATTCCCCATCACAACAAATGAGAGTACAACTTTAATTAAATTTAAATTGTTTTTTTTAACAAAAATTAGAGAAAATTTTATATATATAAAAAGGTTGAACACAACCATCCTTACAAGGTTTGTAAGCAAAATTTTTGAGCTACTATATAAGGAAAAACATAGGTTTCTAAGATGTAAACTGAAAAGTAAATGATTCCAGAATTCTTGTTGGAAAAATTTAAACCCATCGAAGGGTATTGCCTTACAAATTGTTTGTTCAGCAAAATACAAAAAAACATATAAACCGGAAAATTAGAACCTAAATATTCTAAGCTTCTTTCCCATGGGTCGGCTAGCCAGCTGAGGGCTCTTCCATTTGTAAATATACAATAACAGGGGAGTCCTGGAAGTGATTCCATTGGGTCATCCTAGTAAGCTTCTGAACATCCTCCTTGACAATGTTGACTTTCCCCATTAATTCATGTAGGTTTCTTGTGTTATCGTCGATTATGGATGCATGACATCCAAGCTGATTTGAGATGTATTTATTTTTTGCTACAATAGTTTTTTTACCATTGACACTATTTCCTACCATTCTATAAATCCAGCGCATAACAATCTACAAGCCTACGAGCTAATATTTGATCTCTTCGATGTCCTTTGGGGTTTCCATTTTATCATGAGCCTGCGTTAATAGGTGAGGCCAAGAAAGAGAGTTAAAACTAAAAGAATAAATTATACCTATTATTAGTGAAGCCTGGGTGGAAACATGATCTTGAAAAAATCACGACTATTCTAGTACCTCTTCGGCAGGAAGATGAACCAATTCACAATCACTGTGAGAGTTGAGAAATCCTGCAAAGAGGGATTATATATCGTCTTTTGGAGGAATGAGGATAAGAGAGCACATATCCAAGTCATAAGAGAGCTGAGAGGAGTTCATGATGACCACCAATCCCGCGGAGCGTGCGAGAAATTCGTTGTGGAATGCAAAGTACGTGGGGAAGGGAATTCCCATAAATCCCTTCACATGGTTGATATCGCCGCATTTCAATGCCTGTCGCATCAGAGGAAGTGTGTTCATAATGTAGATAGGGATGACATCAAGGGGGGTGGAGGAGAGTAGGTTAGAATATCTCCTAGGTAAATAAGGGCTAAGGAACATATTTGTGGTAGTGTTGGTCTCTTATTCAGACAATTCTCAACTTATTCTTAATTCCTTGATTTTCCATTTTATTTGAAAGGTCATTATTCTTCCTTAGGTTGTGGTATAAGGCAACATGAAGAGTGGTGCTCATTTTTCTAATGTCATACAATATTTTGCTAATGCACTCATGCAATAATTTTCTGAATTATTTGTTTGGAGTCTCCAAAGATGATGATATTTCTGATATTTTCCTTTTTGACTAGTTCCATAACAAGGTATAGGGCTAGCCATTTGGATTCGTTGTTGGTTTTTTGTCCAATACCCCAGGCATAGGTTGCCACTATATTTAATTCGAGATCAAAGATAATGCCACTCACACCTCCCTCCATAGCATTTAATTTAAATTGTTAGAACATAATATTTTGTACTTTAATAACAATATAATAGGTTATGGCTAATCAATACTCTAATCATATAAAAAAAATAGGAAAAGCAGGTTATGACACGAAATCAAATATATCTGATTATGAACTTTACAAAAAGAATCCATCAAAATGATCAAATGGGAAAGAAAGGGACATGCATCTCACAAGGTAAATATTTAGAAATAGAACAATGTATCTCCTTATGTAGTTATATAATGATTATTTTTATTTTATGATGATGTTAGGCATATGTTTAATAACATTTTTGGCTATAGTTACAAAGAAGAATAAAATACAAACAATAGCAAAGAAGATTACACCTTCTATGCCTTTGAATGGCTCTACTATTCCTAACAAAGAAGCAAATGACAAAGATACATTTTCCTCTCTTCAGGAGGATCAAAAGCAACATGAACAAGGTAAGTCCATTAATTCAGATTTTTCTAGATCTTTATAACTATAAATCTTATGATTAAGAAATCCATAACACCTTTATGTGTCCTTTTATAGAAGATGTTCACAAACAACCATTCGATATGGATAACAGTGTAGAAGGGGAAGATACCTCGACACAAATAGAGGCGGAGCAACATGAAGAACACGGTAAGCTTAGTAATGTATAATTTTGTAGGTATTCATAAATAAAATTTTATGACTTAGAAATCCATACAGCTTTATGTGCCCTTCTTTTATAGAAGATGTTCACAAAGAATAATTCCAATAAGATATTAGCATACAAGGTGAAGATCCCTCTACACAAGAATCGATAGATAAAGTCAAGAAGAAAGGTAGAGGAGAAACTAAATGTGCAGAAACCATTAACTTGGAGTACAAGATCAAAATTCATATCAATGAAAGGAACTAACCAATTGATCCCAACTTCGTCAAGCTATCTTCATTACTAGGTGTGATCGCAAGGGAAATGATTCCAATCAATTACTGTGATTGTAGGAAGGTTTCAGATCAATTAATGGAGGACTTGTGGAACATTATTAATGTGAGTATTAGAAATTACGTGTATTTTTTTTCAATATTTGTACTTTGGATGACTTCAAAAATTATTTTCAAACCATGTATGACATCTAAAAATTCAATTCTTGTATGTTGCGGGAAAAATTCATAATCCCTCTGGTCCTTAAAGAATATTGTATGAAATCCATTGGCCATAAGGAAAACAATCATAGATATTGGTTGACCAAAAAATATTGTGACCCTTATGAGTCAACAGATGAAATATTAAAAACTGTTCCTCCAATTAGGATAAGTGAGAGAAAGTGTGGAGAGAATTCGTCCTATCATGAGCCACTACTGAATTCTTGGTAACCAAAAAGTTCACATATTATATAATCAAGTATTTTAGAATGTGTATTGGCTTGTAATGTTGACTTATATATGTTATTTTCAATTTATATCTAGGATATAAGGAAAAAAAAGGAAATAGAGAAAAGGAGAGGGACTTGCACACCTTTGGACGTCGAGGTTATCAACGGGTCGAAGATGATATGGTAAACAGTTGTGAAGATATTTTATCCAATATGAGAAATATTAGCATATTTTAGTTTCATTGTAATGTAAAAACTTAACTATACTATTTTACTTGTTACAACTAGAAAAAATCTATAGCCTCTGATGATACAACTACAAGCATTACTAGGGCAGACTTATGGAAGAAGTTCCATCAAAAGAAGGATGGAACTCCAATCACACCAGGTGTAGGAGAAACAATAGTATGTTCTCAACCTTTTAATTTAGATATTGATTAAAATTTCATTTTACATGTTGGAAATGTTTTCTTCTATGATCTGATTTAATTGTATGTCAATGTTATCAAAAAATTGAAGAATCACAAGTAGAAGTTGCATCTGAAGACTTTGTAGCTATGGATGATTCCATTTCTAGAAACTAGGGGTTGATGAGGATGATGTAGTGGCTTTTGATTAGAATTTACGCCAACTAACTTGTTTGGAAAAAGTCCATACAAGTAGGCGCTAGCTATAAGGCAAGCGTCAGTGAAAGAAAAAATTGAGGAAATCACATCTTTGAAAACAACAATAACTGAGCTACTGAAAAGAGTAGAAGATACAGAGAGAGAACATGTGGTCAACAAAGAAAGTGTTAGTGCCCAATTCTTTACTCTTGTCTCAATATACATATTTTCACACTAATGATCTGAATTCTAATATTTGATTGCTCATATAAACAGTGTCCTACTATACAATATGCTCATGTTGAAATCACGCCTATAGTGGAGGTTAGTTGTTTAATTATTATTTTAAATAATATTTTTTTTCATATTTTGAATATATATAGTACATTTTTTTCCTTGATAGAGTAATACAAGGGACATAAAAATCCTATGAATGGACTAATACAAAATAAATTAACTTCAATGCATACTCCATCATCCCTAGTAAGTATTGAAAAATTTCGTAATTTAGTTCAATCTTATTTATTTTATCAATATATTAGAAATTAGTGTCTTTTGGGTGCAGAGTCATGCATCAAAATATGATAAACATTTGGTACATAAAATACCAATGGTTCCATTGAAACTGCAAATTGAAAAATTGAAAACACCAATTGAGGTAAGACTGTAATTATTTAATCTAGGATCATCAATGTTTAAATTCTTATTTCCATGTATCTATCTTAATTTGTCTCATTTATTTGTAGGGTCAAGATAATGCTAATGAGTTGACACCAACTTCCCAATTGGGGCTGGAAGGAAAGAAATGCTTTCTCATTGCATTAAAATAAAAGGTTAAAGTTCCAAGGGCAACAATACATAAGACTGACCCAAATGCAATGGTACATTGTGTCCCTATTGGAAAAGGCTATTATATTGTGAATTCGACAGAAATTTTAGATCCTCTATTTGAAAATATATCTCTACAATGTCCTAGTAGCGCATTATGTAATCTAGCAAATGCTTTTTTGAGCTTCATTCATTGGCATAAGGATGACATTGAACTATGTAACTAGTGCTTATAATGTGTAACTAGTGATTTCAGTGATGCTATATCAACTGAGAATAGTTGATTTATTGAATATTTATACTTATATCGGGACATAGCTTATAATTTTTTTGTATTTCGGGATTAATCTTTACATTTAATGAAAACTTTTGGCACTTGGAAATTATATGCCATGGGAACAATTTCTGATTTTGTAATACATCAATATTATATAATCTTCATTGCATGTGAAATGAGATGTTGTGTTGTGAATATGTGGAATGAGCAGTCTGTCTATCATATTTTCATTAAGTAAATTTTCGTTTTTTTGTAAATTAGTTTATCCTTCTATTTCCTTCTATTGCCTTCTATTGACAAAAAAAATACATTTATATAAAAAAACACATTAATATAATTTATTTTCCACATTGTAGCAAGAATAAGAAAATGGCCAAAATTAAATATTTAAAGGAATAAGCTTGCATCCAGAAAAAAATTCATATGCAATGATTAACAATAATAGTAAGCTGATTTCTTAACTGAATTGAGGTCATGACCTTTTATGTTGTACAAAAGAACGAATCTACAAATCATTTTGAATTCGAAATTCAAAACTAAGTTTAAATATAGACTACTCAATTTGCACATTGAAGTCACCATGTTATTACATTGTTCATTCTATGTTTGATAGCGGTCTTGATGGATTCACCTTGTTGGCCTCTACCCATTGGGTATATCACTTGCCAAGTTTGAAGGAAAAATGAAATAACCTTGGTGACCTAGGGTTTGAAGAGAATTGGTGAAGTGTTAGACAAAGGGTTTGAGAGACCATTTGGGAATGCCTACAAGGGGGTGTTCCTTTGATGATAAAATCCATCAGATGATATGGTTCTGTTCATTGTTGAAATGGATAACTAGCCATGCTATTGGTTTTTCTTATGGTGATTAGATACAGAAAATATCAACCTGCCAAAATAGAAGAAAAACCTTATTTTTCATACTAAATACAAAGAAAATATGGCTAAAGTGTTGTAAAGGGGCTAAGTGATGCCCACATTAAGGTTGACGCCTGCACTAAGGATGATGTCGGCATGGCATGGCATGGCATAGATGATGATGTGGCATGAATATGAAATCATTGTTGCATTATGACATCATTCTGGAGAAATATGGAAAATTAGTGAAAATCAGGAAATTGGCTAAGTATGGGAAAATTGGTCCAAGTAGCCTTAAGAGGATGCCGACCACAAATGGTTTGTTGAATAAAATGCCCACATCACATGGGGATATTGTAGGATTTTGTTTTTCCTACTCAACCATGGTCTCAATTTGTCCAAAGAGACCCTGAAGAAGAGTTTTTGGACCTGCCACAACCGCGGTTTATGGAAATTATACCAAGGCTAGGAGAAGATAAAAAATTGTCTATGGAATTATTGGTAAAATATACCTAATTGGCCTTAGGTAAATTCTCTCCACAGATCATAGGATGATGATAAAAATATCTTGAGAGTGTGGATCGCTAGAGTGTTGTATGGTGCATCCAACCATATCATTATCCTGACCAAAAAGTCTTTCAGGAAGAAGATATCAATCTGCCAAAAGTGCCTCTCAGCCATATTTGCATTGCTCCAGAAAAATGCCCACCGAGGAGAGAGAAAGAAGCTCCTGAAGATGAAAGTGGTCTTGAGGATTCACCTTGTTTTATTTATACCCATTGGGTATATAACTTGCCAATTTTGAAGGAAAAATGAAATCACCTTAGTGACCTAGGGTTTGAAGAGAATTGGTTAAGTGTTAGACAAAGGGTTTGAGAGACCATTTGGAAATTCCCGCAAGGGGGTGTTCTTTTGATGATAAAATTCATCAGATGATATGGTCATGTTCATTATTAAAATGGATATCTATCCATGCTCTTGGTTTTTCTTATGGTGATCAAATAAGGAAAATATGAACCTGCCAAAATAGAAGAAATTTTTTATTTTTCATACTAAATACAAAGAAAAAATGGCAAAGTGTTGTAAAGGGACTAAGTGATGCCCACATTAAGGTTGATTCCCACACTAAGGATGATTCCATCATGGCATGGCATAGATGATGATGTGGCATCAAGATGAAATCATTGTTGCATTATGACATCATTCTAGATAAATACGTCAAATTAGTGAAAATCAGGAAATTGGCTAAGTATGGGAAAATTGGATGCCCACCACAATTGGTTTGTTGAAGAAAATTCCTGTAGAACATGGGGATATTGTAGGCTATTGTTTTTTCTACTCAACCATGGTCTCCGTTTGTCCAAATAGACCTTGAAGGATAATTTATGGACCTACCACAACTATGGATTAAGGAAATTAGATTAAGGTTAGGAGAAGATCAAAAATTGTCTAGTTTGGAATTATTGGTAAAATATGCCTAACTAGCCTTAGAGAAATGCCCTTCATAGCTCATAGGATGGTGATAAAAATATTCTGAGAGTGTGGATCTCTAGAGTGTTGTATTGTGCATCCAACCATATCATTATCATGACAAAAGAGTCTTTCAAGAATAAGATATAAATCTGCCAAAAGTGCCTCTCAGCCATATTTGCGTTGCTTCAAAAAAATTCCCACCAAGGAGAGAAAAAGAAGCTCCAGAAGATGAAAGTGGTCTTAATGGATTCGCCTTGTTGGCCTCTACCCATTGGGCATCTCACTTTCCAGGTTTGAAGGAAAAATGAAATCTCCTTGGTGACCTAGGGTTTGAAGAGAACTAGTTAAGTGTTAGACAAAGAGTTTGAGACACCATTTGGAAATGACCAAAATTAAATATTTAAAGGAATAAGCTTTCATCAAGAAACAAATTCATATGCAATAAATAACAATAATAGTAAGTTGATTCTTAACTCAATTGAGGCCAGGATAACTTTATGTATTATATGAAAAATATTTATTTCATACGATATAGGGACATTGATGTCATAACCCAATATACCCGAATTTGTGAAAAAAAACAATATACGTGAAATCAATAAAAAAAAATCATTTGTGTGCATTCTATGAGTGTGCATTCATAATATTGCATTCCTTAGCATGTGTTCCTCAGTGTGCGTTCCTAAACTTTCATTCCTTAGCGTGCATTCCCCATTTTGCATACCAAACCAACCATGACCACAATTGAAATTGGGTTGTCACGTACTATGGAAATAGATGAAATAGGGGAGTCTTACACCATGGAAACAAACACAATGTCCTTCTCTACCACGACATCAGGAGAAGCGCAGGGTTCCTAGGTTGAATGGTTCACGGTGAAAAAATTCCAAGAGAATGCTGATGAATGGAGTGATACAAGCATATGGCCAACTAGTATGTTAATATCCTTTTAAGAGTAGGACTAGATATTTTTATTTTTGGACATTTTAAAATCCAAAATGACGAGATAGATGATGCCATCTATAGTTATGATCATGGGGCTATGGAATTGAATATTCTTGGGAACAGGGTTCATCTAGACCCCAATTTGGTTTCCAAAGAAACCAAAATTCCATGAAGAGAGGGGGAAATGTTAAACTCATGGAAAACCCCCAAGCTAGAAAGATTCAGATGGCCAATAAAATTTACAGGAAATGGATTGTTTTTCCTAGGAATGGTCTAAAAATGGAATATGTTCCTCAAGGAATATACAAAACCCTGATTCATATTATCCTTGGGACCATTATGAATCACCACAAGCAGAATGATATTTCAGGTGATTGCATGAAGCTATCCATACACTAGGTTGAAGGCATGGACATAAATGTCCTCCATCCATTGGCTAGGAAATTGCACTCTACATTTCAAGATAGTAAAATGAAGAGGATCAATTTCAGTTACCTGGGCACACTACAAAAAATGATTGATTTATGTCGACCCAGTGTTGTAGGGTCAAATTATACTAGAACATACATTATGAATCCTAAAGAACAACAAAAAAATGAGGAATTACCTCAACCGTCTTTAAAGAAAAATGTAGAAGGAGTTTCTACTATCACTACATCAACAGTACATGGAAAACCTTTCGAGGACAATATAGAATCTGTAGGAAATGACATCCCTCCAATTTTCCCTGAAGAAGATGTTGTTGCCACAACTTTGGATGGAATGCATGGAAATGAAAATGCAGATCAATGGGAAGAATTTGTGAACAATGATATGGACCGTTCACCGACTAGTGATGAAGACCTAATTCATGCCAAATCTTTTTTTGATGGTATATTTTTTTCTTTATTTGATAAAATGGTGCATTTCAAAGAAAAATCTACCTTGTGGGAGGATTCCTTCACAACTAGCGACAAATTGTGCAGAATTAAGGATGTCGAAATTATTGATTCACTGCATCGTGTTACAGTTTTAGTGAAAAAAATTGTGGAAACTGAAAAAATAATTGGCTAGAAGAATAAACTTGTTACGGATCAACGTTCTACATTTAGCATAGTTCTAGAGGGACCGATTTTTGACCTTGAAAGGATGAAATACAGGTTTCAGGATGAAAAGAAAAAAATATGAGGAAACTATAGGGAGACTTGAAAATGAGCTGAAAAACAGGCCTCAAGTTTTGAACATGCCACCATTGAAGACTGTATTTAGTAAGGAAGCAGAATTGCAACAAGAATTGAAGCAGAAAGAAACATTTATTGCAGGTTTGAAGGTTGAGTTTGAAAATAAAATGAGAGAAATGATCATTAAACAACAAAATGAGACTATAGAATATGAAACAAGATTGGAAAAATTGAATAAAACAATTTAAAAAAAAATTAGTTGCTAAAAACTAAGAAAATTGAAAGTATTTCAGCAACTCTCGAGGCTAAAAGAGCTGGAAGAGGAAAATAATCAACACTCAAGGGTAAATAGGTCTGGTCACCAAAAAAATCAATAGTCAAGGGTAAACAAGTATGCACACCAGAATAATCAACGATCAAGGGTAAAAAAGTCAGCACACCAGAAGAATCCAAATTCAAGGGTAAAAATGTCAGCACACCGAAATGTTTTGGTACTACAAAACTTGGTGATGTAACTATGGAGATATTACTCTAGTTTCAGAAGTCCTTGCAACAAGGAGAGAAGATCTTGAATGAAGTTGCTTCAACAATCCATGCTATAGAGTTAACATTTGGTTCATCAGATCCAACATTGAAGAAGAAGATAGAGGATAAGGAGGGAGAAATTAGAGACCTTCACCAAAAAATATTGGAGAAGGGACTTGTGGCAGAAGCAATTTGCAAAAGAAACCTATGGAAGAAGCAATTTTGTATACTCCATCTGATATAGATTTGAGGGCACAAGATCTCGAGAAGGAGGTACAATAGTTCAAGAGAAAATTAAGTGCAGTTTAATATGAAATGAAGTGGATGAAGGATGATCTTAAAAGAAACAAATATGAGCACTCAAAGAAGAAAAATAAAAACGTAGAGATGTTGAATAAATGCCTAGAATAAAAGGATAGATTGCATACAAAAGTGATAAGTCTTTCAAATAAAGTGAAAGAGAAAGAAAAACAATTAAAACATATGGCTGATGAAGCCTCTATAGAACTGGAGGGTTTTGGAAAATGCAAGAGAAGCTATAGCGAATTTTCTTATTCTAAAAAGGAGGAATTGCAAAAACCTCCCAAGCAGCCTAGAGTTCTAGAATAATATGGTGTACATTTGATGTCTATGTACATACTAATATTGTTGTAATATAAATTTTTAGTATTTCTTGGCAATGCATATATTTTGATATATTTAATGTGTTTCTAATGTGTAATACAAGTGTAATGTGTAATCCATATGTGCATTTTCCCTATATCTACAAGATTTTGAGAAGTGTGTATGAAACTACAAATGATGAAATATATTATTCGTAATATATTCTACAAATTGTAGCTCTGATGAGAGTTGAGGGAGGTGATCAAGGAATTTTGTAAGGGGGGAAGAATTCACGGTGGTTTCAACAAGAGAATAACAGAAGGCTAGGTCAGAATCACTGGTCTGGTCCAAAGACAAGCTATTCTGGTCCTGGGATGGATGATCCCATGAATGGGGGGACTCTCTCCCCTATTCAGAGCATGGATATGGAATTTGAGAAGGAAAAGGGAAAAAGGCTAATCTCCGACTCCCAATTAGGGGAACCAGGAGAAGGCACAAGTGGAACAATAAAAGAAAGCTCGACAAAGGAAGGGAATATAAGAAATGGACAATGTCTGCCGAAATCAAAGACTATTCCCAAGTTACAAATTAAATCAACTAGAATCAGAGAATACATCAATTACATGAAGGAGCGAGCTCTCATAGGTAAATTCATAGGGATCTGGCCCTTGGAGAAGACCCTGACATGGTGGATTAACACCACATGGAAACCTCAGGGCCACTACGACCTACAACTAGGAGTGAAAGGATTCTTCACTGTAATATTATTTAATAATGAGGATAGAAATAGGATCCTAGAAAGTGGACCATACTTCTATAACTCAACATGTATGTTCTTGAGACCATGGAAAGAAATATTTAACCCAGACAATGAGAACCTTACAATTATACCTGTTTGGATTAGAATGTACTCTCTCCCTACAAAGTACTGGGCAGAAGACATCCTGACTGAGATTGGGAATCTACTGGGGAACTTTGTTAAAGTTTCAGAACAAACCAGGCAAATAATATACACTTCTTATGCCAGGATCTGTATCTACCTTGACATCTCAAAGGATCTCCTTGATGGAGTAGATCTAACATGGGAAGATGAATACTGGTTCCAAGTAATATATTATGAACAAATCTCATTCAGGTGTAGAAGATGCCATGAACATGACCATCTATTTAGACACTGCCCACAGAACAAGACACCAAGGGGAACGAGAGAACAAGAAAATCAAGAAGAGGGGGGATTCACTAAGGTTCAAAACAAGAAGAGAGAATCCAAGAAATCTTGGGGACCTGAAACCATCAAGAAGATCCAAACTCAAAACAGGTATGGAATTCTTCAAGAACCTCAAGAAGTAAGGAATCCTTTCATTTTAACTAGTATCTAGTCTCAAATCAAGAAGCCAAAAGAAGCGGATGAATCTAAGGTTAGTGATTCACATGATACACTCAAACCTTCCCAAGGAGAAGATCCTAACCCCAGGAGCCAGTTCCAAGAATAAAATAAAACAATAAAGGAAGATACTAGTAATACTCAAATGATAGGAGATGAATACATGGATTTAAGAGGTTTAGATTTGGTAGGGCTAGAGACAGCCTGCTCAGATAAGGACCTGGAGAGGATTGTCCTACAACAAATCACTTTGTTGGAAAAAGTGATAATCAAAGAAAAAACAAAGAAATCTCAGGGGGTCTCGACTAAATCACTGAAAGACCCAGAGGGAAATAAAAAAGCTAAGAAAGAAACCCATGGAAAACATAGTAATGTACAAATAATCCAAATGATTGGATCCCAATTGGTGGCTTATGGGCAGTATCCAACCATAGATGTAGCCCTATCCTCCGCTAATAAATATGTTCCCAATGTTGATCACATCCTGGAACATTAGAGGTTGCAGAAGTACCCTGAAGACTCATCTTCTAAGGAGAAAGATAGAATTGGAGAAGCCAGGTGTGGTGCTTTTGCAGGAAACAAAATGCTCGGATTCAGACTTAAGAAGTGTAGGAGGAAAAACTTGGAAAGGATGTGAGGTGGCAGCTGTGGATGCTATTATAGCGGCGGGAGGAATTGGTATTTTATGGAGCCCAAGGGAGGTCCACCTCTACAACTTCGTGGCAACTCAGCATTCCCTATTAGTTTCTTTTCACATCATAGGGATGAACATCAGGGGTTTCCTAACCAATGTGTACGGTCCTCCTAGGGTGGAACATAAAGTGCAGTTTCTAGACTCTTTGGGGATGCTACATTCCCTGTCGGAAGACAAACCTTGGATTATAGGAGGAGACTTCAACCTGATCAGAATTCTGGAGGAAAAGAAAGGAGGGATCTGTCAGATAAACCCTATATCTGAAATGTTCAATGAAGTGATTAATAACCTTAACTTGGTTGATGTCAGAACTGCTAATGGCAATTTTACTTGGAACAATGAAAGAACAGGTAATCGCGGCATAGCATGCAGGCTTGATCACTTTTTGGTTTCGGAGTTAGTTATAATGAACAGGGGAGAACTAAAAGCATCTGTACTTCCCTTTGCCAGCTCTGACCGCTGGCCTATCAAGTTGGATTAGGAAAATGTGGTCCCTAACCTACGTAGACCCTTCAGATTTGAGTTTTTTTGGTTTCTTCAGCCAGAATTTCAAGAAAAACTAAAGGAATGGTGGGAAGAAATTCCAACCATCAGAGGAACTAAGATGTACCAATTCCAGCAAAAGTTAAAAATCCTCAAATCTAGCATCAAAAAATGGAATAAAGAAACGTTTGGAAATATTTTCCAGGCGAAAAAGGATCTTGAATGTAAAATTAGAGAGGTCCAAAATCAGGGCATGTATTTTGGTTTCTCGCCTGAGATCAGAGAGAAGGAACGAATGCTGCTTTAGGAATTCAGCCAGTGGGAATAGCAAGAGGAGTTATAATGTAGTCAGAAAGCCAAAGTTAAATGGCTTCAGGAATGAGAATGAAACACTATTTTCTTTCACAAATAGGCTATACATCATAGGCAAAGCAACCAACTAACAAGACTGCAAACAGAAGAAGGCCATGTAGCGGAAACACAGGAAGAGTTAGAAAGGACAATAAATTCTTTCTTCTCCACCTTATTGGAGGAACCCGAAGAAGACAGAGAAACCTCCCAAAGAGAATTAATAAGGCATATTCCACATGTTATTACGAAATAACACAATATTCTCTTAATGAAACCTATTGAAATGGAGGAATTCAAGGAAGCAGTCAAGCAAATGGTGAAAGATAAAGCACCAGGCCCGGATGGATTCACTACAAATTTTTTCCATGCTTGCTGGGATTGGTTGAAAGAGGAGGTATGGGAGATCATGGAGGACTCGAGAAAATCAAGTAGTATCCTGAAAGTGCTAAATGTGACTTTCCTGACGCTCATACCCAAAGAGACAGGAATGAAAGACCTAGGGAAACTAAGACTGATAGCTCTATGCAATGTCATTTACAAAATTATTTCCAAAACCATTGCTAATCGACTTCGCCTGTTGTTTCCCCTTATTATCTCCCCGGAATAAGCAAGGTTTGTGGAAGGAAGACAAATTTTGGATGGTATCATCCTCATACATGAAACTATCCACTTGGTCAAAATCGGGAAAATCCCAAGTATGCTTCTTAAATTAGACTTGTGTAAGGCTTATGATAAACTAAATTGGGATTTCTTAGCAGGTATGCTAAGGGCGTTCAAATTCTTAGATCAATGGACCCAATGGGTTATGAACCTGGTATCCTTATCTTTCTTCTCTATCTTAGTTAATGGATATCCCACTCCACCCTTCCAGATACTCGAGGTATCAGACAAGGTGACCCATTATCCCCCTTTCTGTTCATCATAGATGTTGAAGGTCTAGGAAGAATGCTCAAGAACCTCCAAATGGAAAACAATATTAAAGGTCTGATAATCATGGAATATGTAGAACCACAAACTCACCAACAGTTTGTCGATGACACCATGCTCATGAGACTATCAATAGTCCAATAGGCCCACAGAATCAAGGAGAGGTTGGATGTCTTCTTGGACGCAATTGGCTTAGAAATCAATAAGACCAAATCTCAGGTGTACTTCTTTAATACTCCAAAAATAACGAGAAGGAATATTTTAAGAATTCTAGGCTTCTCGGAGGGTGGGATGCCTTCGAAATACTTAGGAGCTCCGCTGGAAAAGTCGATCATAAAATAGATCTTATGGAAGGACCTTCTTGACAAACTCAAAAATAAACTCATCCTATGGACATTCAAAGCCCTAAATTTCCCCAGTATACTCATTTTGGTGAAATCTGTCCTGCAGGCGATGCCTTTGTACCTTTTCTCGGCCCTAACAGCCCCAAAATCGGTGATAAAGAAAATAAGGAACTTACAAAGGAACTTTCTTTGGGGCGGGGATGATTGTCACAGAAAGTGGGCACTAATGGATTGGAAAATGGTATGCACGCCCAAAAATGAGGCTGGCTTGGGACTTCGTGACCCTTTAGATTCCAACAAATCCATGGGAGCGAAAATATGGTGGAAATGGATAATGTATGAAGACAAACCGTGGGTGAAGCTATGGCATGCTAAATATGCCAAACAATGGCCAAAACAAACGCTCATAAGATATGGTGATAACTTACCAGGGTCCAGTATTTGGAAAGTGGCACAGGAAAACATAGATCTCATCCAAAGACATAGCTTTTGGGATGTCAGAGATGGTAATTCGACCAGATTCATCAGTGAGGCATGGAACTAGGAGTCGAGCATAGAGACCCGAGTGGATATCCCGATTATGATATCTCACCCCCAACTCCATCAGCTTTAGTCAGTGAAGGAATTTTTGGACCTGGAATCACCGGACAGAGTTTTTAGGACATGGAAAAGCAAAGAATGGTGGAAAAGTCTAACACCATCAGAAGATCTTGACAACTTCTATAACAACCTATGCTCTAGAAGGATACCTTGGCACGAAGGGCAGGATAAAATCAGATGGGGGTACTCCAACTTGGGAAGGTTCAACATTAAGGAGGCGATAGGAATTATGAATGAAAATCACAGAGAGGAAAAATATGAGAAATGGAAAAAAATTTGGGGAGGGAATTGGTGGCCCAAAATAGCCTCTTTTTGTTGGCTGGTTATAAAAAGAAGGATCCTTACTTGAGATAATATTAAAAAATGTGGTCTAGCGGGCCCTTAGAGATGCAGTTTATGTGAAAAAAACAATGAAACTATAAATCACTTGCTTGATGAACGCTTGGTATCCTCTGAGATTTGGGACAAAGGAAGTAGGCTATTCAAAATCAACGCCAGGAAATAAGGAATAACATATCTTACTAAAGCCAAATGGCCAAAAAAAATATTCAAAAACAAAATTCTTAATAGAATCTGGGAACTGTACCCAGGATTTGTGGTTTGGGAAATATAGAAAACCCGTAACCAAATTGTTTTTGAAAACAAGAAATGCAGAACAGAAGAATTGTGGGAAATTCTGGGAGCTCACATTAAGGAAACCATAACATTCATGCCTTAGATGGCATAAGACCTTGAATCAAACTCTATAGAAAAACAAATTCTTTAGAATTAGGGAATAAACTAAATACCTCAGAATAATTCATGGCTCTGCAATTCAGCTCAGCAAACGATCAATGTGGAATTCTAGAAGAAACCTCCATCTGGTGCTTTCAAATTGAATTTTTATGGGGCCGCCAAAGGAAACCCCAGCCCTACAGGATATGGGAGAGGAATTAGGGACTCCCATGGTAGAATTCTTAGTATCTACTGGGGAAGCCTTGGTTCAGGTACTAATAATCTAGCGAAGTTGGACGGATTGATAAACGATGTCACATGGGTGATTCCAAACAAGAGAATACCGCTGATAGTTGAGGGAGACTCAATGGTGATAATCAACCTCACTCAGAGAATCATGCATGGGGCGACCATAAACTAGGTTTCATGCAACTAGAGGTGGGAAGGCTGGCTGTCGACACTCAGGGAAATACTCAGTAAAACTCCTGCGCTAATCTTCTCTCACATCAAAAGGTCTGGGAATAAGGTGGTGGACATCCTTGTGAATGAAGGGGTAGGAAAGGCATGTTATTTCCATGCTGAAATCAGCTCGGACAAATTGAATAGGTGATTATGGGAGAAGTGTGAAGAGGCTGTAGATGGTGAAGTTGGTGGGACCGACCAGGTTCTCTCCCTAAGACATGACAGGTGGACAATATTCAGACCTCACGCCGCATCTAATGAAAAATTCCCCTCGGCACGTGGTCGATCCACTCGCTCGGTATACTCGATGGAAAGCCATGTGATGCGACATGCATATCCCAACAGCTATTCTTTAAGGTCAGGTCGGAGGGATGTCGAGGTGATAGCTCCTCCACTTGGCATTTATCTCACATGATCAGATGGTAGCGGTAGTACATTGCGAAGAATGCGAATGAATGAGGTGACGAAGATGGAAGGCCAGAGCCCGTTGTGTTGGTAGATCTGGGCTTAGGTTCATGTCCTTAAAGGCAGATCTGACTCAGACTTGCATGAGGTGTGCATCTCTGAAGGATGGTACTGGATGGTTAACTGGGGGTGAGAATTCAATCATGGGTACTGCTTCTGATCTCATCATCCGGAGGAGCACCAAAGGGCCATTAAATATGGATCCAATGGATAATCTCTCACACATATCAGGGATGGGAGAAGGTACAAGAGAATCAATCGTTGCAAGACGAATGTTTCCCATGGCCCTAATTGGAAACAAGGGAGAAAGTGGAGAATTCATTGCTCTACCACCAAACACATTAGTCTAGCTATTTATAGTCAAGAGGAAGGGGAGAAGACAACCCATGCAAATAGTTTTTAGACCCCTGTCTGTCTTCCTGGGGTTATCTGGATCATATTTTTTCATTTTAGCAGGTCTCACCAAGGGAGGCATAGAAGTGACCAAAGTGTTAGCACTTCCCTGATGATGTGTTCTGCTGAGGTTCCTCCTCGGCCGAGAAAGGCCCAGCCCCTCTGTTGTTTAATTGGGGAACCCAATGCATGGCAAGGACACCAGCGAGGGTGGAAGCACTAATATCTATCAAGGAGATGGAGTTAATTGAGGAGTATGAGACTCACCAAGGAAGATTGCTCATAGCGAGCCCATTCTGGATGGGGTGTATCCTACTCACGAGGGAAATTCAAGACAACCTCCAGTTGGCCAGGGGTATCAAAGAAGCATTGGTGAGCATCAGGAAAGGCCAGCAAGAGGCTACTGCTGGCTTCTGCATGCTGGAGTTGCTGGCTAATGATCTGTAGGGAAGAATTGGAGAACACCCTACAATGTCTCCTCAATTGCCAGCGAACCCAACGCCTTAGGGAGGTGGGGCAGCCATGTCTAGATTTGGATGAATTTTTCTTGGGTAACAAGATATGGTTTTATTTTTTGGTTTTTACTACTTTTTTAGTGAACCCGAGCTTCTCAGTCCTGATGGTTTTTTTGAAAATACCTTGGTTATAACTGGTAGTTTGGTTTAGTTCTGGTTCTCATGATCTCTACTTGCATGCTCAATGGTTTTGGTTCTCCTTCACTCCAGAAAGATAGAATAAAAAGCTTAAGGTTGTCGGGGAATATTTTCAGTAGAAAAGCTTCGCTCGGCCCAACATCCCCATAGTTGGCTGAGCCTGAATGTATTTTTTTTGTAACTTTTTGTATCATTAGTAATATGAATTCCACTAC
>LPNX010200774.1:372074-384989 GCA_001517045.1 Pseudotsuga menziesii
AAAAAAAATTCCCTTCAAAACGGGATTAAAACTAGCCCTTGAAATCTGATCACTGGAGGTTATGAAAAATTAACACTTGGTCTGCTTGACACTAAAAAAACTTCTAAAGAAGAAAGTATCAGGTAAAAAAATGGAAATATTAAAATTCTAAAAGGGGAGGAATAACAATAAAAATAACTCTCATATTTTATTAATTACATTTGACAAAGAAATCAGGCATGTGCGTGCATTTTATTGAAGCAAGGCAATTTTGGATAGCTGTTAGATTTTTTTATCATTTAAGAAATATGGTATAGGATCTTATCTGAGAGAATAACATGCACAAAAATAATCACAAGAGACAAGAGAGAGAAAGAGTTTTCCTCGGGGAAACCATAAAGGAGGAAACCCCACAACTTCCTTAGAGATAGAATGAGCACCAATAGAAAAAGTAAAACCCAAAGACACAAAGATGATATTTGATAGCTATTCTCTCTGTCACTTGTGCGAGCTCCTCCTCTCTCAGTCGTATGCTATAGTTGAGTGTGTGTGTGTTACAAATAGAGAGGCCCACTCTCTATTTATACCCGTTTTCCACTTGAAAACTACTTACTAGGGCCTACCTCACGAGGAGAGTTTAATAACCCTAGTACCCCTCAACTATGGGGACTATTTCCTTGACTTACAAATGAGGTTTAACCTCTATGACTTTACATGAATTGATTATATTAATGATTCTCATGATAGGAACATCGGGGTATAATGAAATACAATATAATATATACAAGTGAATACATTCCGAAGTTACAAATACATCAACACTCCCTCTTAACTAGGAAGGTATTCTCTTGACACAGTTCATTACCACAAGTGTTCATAACTGGATCATCATCAAATATGGATCATCATCAAAGCTAGATCATCATCAAATTTGGATCATCATCATTACTGCTCCAGCTATCTTGAGAAAATGGTGCTATCTCTCAATTCTACTCATCATAGGAAGTTTTACAAAGCCAGTCTTTTTTCATGTTGGTTGTAGGCCTACCCTCCATGTAGGTCTTCATCGACAGAGCCAACCCTTTTTCATGCTAGATGTAACTCTACAGAGCCAACCCTTTTTCATGCTGGTTGTAGTTCTCCATCTAGAGAGCCAACCCATTTTCATGTTGGTTTGTAGCTCTACAGAGCTAACCCTTTTTCATGCTAGTTGTAGGCCTTTCCCTCTGCAAGGGATTCCTCTATAGATCTATCCCTTTTTCATGCTAGTTGTAGTTCTACAGATCCAACCCTTTTTCATGCTGGTTGTAGTTCTACAAACATGACTCTTTTTTATGCTAGTTGTAAGCCTTTCCCTCTACAAGGACTTCCTATAGAGATAAAAAACATTTTTCATGTTGGTTGTAGTTCTACAAATATAGCCCTTTTTCATGCTGGTTGTAGGCCTTTCCCTCTACAAGGACTTCCTCTATAGAGCCAACCCTTTTTCATGTTGGTTGTAGTTCTATAGAGCCATCCCTTTTTCATGCTGGTTGTAGTTCTACATAGCCATCCCTTTTTCACACTGGTTGTAGGCCTCAAGACTTATATCTGACCATGGGAGGAACCAATCCTGCCACCATGTCAAAAAGGAACAACACTTACATCTGACCATGGGAGAAACCAATCATTCTACCATGTCAGAAAGGCACAACACTTACATCTAACCATGGGAGGAACCAATCCTACCACCATGTTAGAAAGGAACAACACTTACATCTGACCATGAGAGGAGCCAATCCTACCACCATGTTAGAAGGAAACATCACTTGAATCTGACCATAGGAGGAGCCAATCCTACTGCCATATCAGAAGGGTACAACACTTACATCTAACCATGGGAGGAACCAATCCTTCGACCATGTTAGAAGGGCACAACACTTACATATAACCATGGGAGGAAACAATCCTACCACCATGTCAGAAGGGCATGGCACTTACATCAGACCATGGGAGGAACCAATCCTATTACCATGTCAGAAGGGCACAATGCTTACATATGACCATGGGAGGAACCAATCCTACCACCATGTTAGAAGGGCTTCTAGACTCATCACTTCCCCTTGGAAGGAACCTCGATCTAGAGAACACCAAGCTTCTCCTTGAAGTACTCAAACTTCACTATGTCCATTTCTAGCACAGAATCACATCAAGGATGATTACATCCAAGGATAATCTGCGAGCTTCTCAAGGACTAATTACATTCAAGCAAAACCTATATGACTGTTTACATCTGAGCAACCTATGAGATTTGCCAGGATTTTATGCTCAGAAAACCTATCTCATCGACTATTCTAGAACTCCCTCTTTTGAGAAATATCGATCTAGATCACATAATAGATATTCACTGCTCCTCTTTTGCTTTGGCTATACTCATTGCCCCGTAGGACTGCTTCCTGCTAAACCAAGAGATCACACCTGATCCCATATTGAAACAACACCTCGAATTTCTCTTCTTATCAATGGAATTTCCTGCCAATACAAATCCACATAACCCTCCAGGTTAATCTTTTGATTCACCTCATACTTGAGCCCATAGTCATCTGTACCCTTCAGGTACCTCAGAATATGCTTTGTAGCAATCAGGTGAACATGTCTCGGATCCGTCAGAAACTGGCTTAATGTGTTCACAGCAAAGAAAATATCTGGTCTCACATTCATCAAGTACATCAAGGACCCAATCATCTAACGATAAATCACAGCATGAATAGACTCTGATGATGCATAACTCAATAGCTTCAGGTTCAATGCCATAGGTGTGGTCATGGCCTTGCAGTCCATCATCCCGAACCTCTTTAGGATCTCTACTGTATACTTCCCTTGTCCTAGGGAGATTCCATCTACATTCTGTCACACCTCTATTCCTATAAAGTAGTGCATCATACCCAAGTATTTCATCTCGAACTTGAAAGCAAGCCTCCTTCTTGTAGTTTCATCTTTTCCTGTCAAGAACAAGTCATCGACATAAAACAAGACGATCACCAGTCTTCCTCCTTCAACCTTGAAGTAAATTTTGGAATCCGCTTTACTCTCAATAAATCCTAGAGCCATCGGTAAGCTTTCCATCCTGTTGTATCATGTTGAACCTTAGGATCTTCTGCAGTCACTCCCTTTGAAGTGGAGCATCATTCTCCCTCTGCCTTTCGTACTCTATGAATTGAAACATTTTGTACTACAGTGACAAGTAGCTTCCTCTTCTACCAATATTATATGTATCCATCTAGGGTCACTAGATACCAATATCCTCTATCTTGAAACTTTTCAAAATTTCTTCTCTCACCCATCTATGAGCTTGTCATACTCTATAGGATTTCATTTTCAATCTTGTAGCAAAGGTGAAGATCTTGATTACTATAGGTGATATTCAAGATCATCATGTATGTGTTATCCCATGGGTTCCTTCTAAGCTCATACAAGGCCTTCTTTAATTTGTACACATGAATCTGTCTTTCATGTGTCTCAACTCCCAGTGGATGCAAATGTCTCTTCACATTCTATGCCTTCTTTCTGTGAGAAGCCTCGTGCTAGAAATCTTGCCTTGTATCCTGAGATGTTTCCATCTACTGCATGCTGGATCCTGTAGATCCATATGGAAGATACTACAAAATTCCCTTCAGGTCTTGATACCATATCCTAGACATCATTCTTCTTGAACTGGTACTCTCCTTCCCTTTCTTCTTGGCTACTTATTCATCAGGGATAGTTTTAGGGGTGAAATTTATCCCATGGGCCATTTTTCCATGTTTTTCTCCAAAAAAATATTCGTCATTTTGCATTTTTTGAAGCCCTGTTTCGCCCAATTTTGATGGGGTAAAATTTTTTCACCCTAAAAATTACCAAATTATTATACAAACGATACAAAATCCTTGGAAATAATTTTTTTTTGCAAAATATCTCCAAACATTTTATAGTTGGCATTTTAAGAATTGGTAATATTCTCCAACATTTATACACTTTTAAATAAGTATGGTTCCTTAAAATCATCCATGTTCTTCATAGCCGGAAGGCTCTACATCAATGATGTCACTCAATAGTGTCAAATAACTAGAGTGTGTCTAAGGCCTCTTGAATTCTTGTCATACTATATTCTTCTGAATCTTTTTCTTTTGCTATGGAAGCTTCAATTTCATCTTCATGTATGCTTATTGGAGTGAATCTTGAACTGTCATCACTTTTTCTTGGAACAAGTCTCATCCTTCTTTTCTTGTAAGCGATTGTATGGGATATTTCCTACAAGTCAAATGCACCAGTTGTATGGTTAGAAACATTTCATAATTCATATTCATAATGGAAAATTCTTATGCATAAAGATATAATCCTGCAACTATTTTAGCTAATACAAAATTCATCCACATCTCATGGAAACTTTCTAGATTCCTTCCATCTCTACCATGACATCATTGAGATTGTGCACTAATCCAATATGTCAGCATAGAGGTTTCATTCTATATAATTAGAAATGGAGAGTTGTATAGCACAATGAGCTACTTACCCATCACATGCATATTAGTAGTATATTGTCATTATTGCAAATATTCTATCATGCATAACACATCAAAGGAATATAAACAAATGCATAACAAAAAAATATCATGAAATGACAATTAAAAACTTATCTTTATTTGTCTCATGGGTAGACTCCTTCTTCCAGCTTCATCATCTTCTTCATTCATAACAGCGTCATTTTTTATCCAAATGCTAAGATGGACAATAGGTTCTTCAAGAATTGAGTTCATCATGTTCCTCATCGCTTGAGGGATGTTCTTTGAATCATGAGCGCTTGATCTTCAGTTGTTCCCATTTTCTTTTCTATTATTAGGAGTCAAGATTCTTCTTGTGTGTGCTCTTCCTAGAGTATGTTGAAGGTAATCACTTCCTTCTGGCACACATTCCTAGAATGAATGAATCCCATGATCCTGGGAGGTCATTCAAGGTGGTTATAACAATATCTTATTCTTCTTATATTGCTTCGTCATAGTATCGAATGCTTCCTTTTGGTGTCTTCAAGGATGACACATGAGGGATGAGATGATCTTTAATATAATCTACAATGATTCTCTTGGCTCTATCCTTAGCCTCATCTCCCTCTGGCTCCTAGACCCTTCTTACTAAAATAATGATCCAAGTCAATTTCTTCAAGGACCATAGAGGTCTTATACTTCCATACTTATAAGTTGTTAGCTTCATCAAGCTTGTCATCAAGCTGGTGTGATAGGTCATTTTTAAATGAGAACCTCAAATGTAAATAGCAAAAGATTAGATCTTACCGATTTGAGGTGCCAGTTTTAGTTCCAAATTTGGTTGATCTAGGGTTTGTTAGAGAAACCCTAATTTTCAAAACTTGGAATATTCCAAATATGATTGGATAGAAATATGTTCCTCCTCAAGGTGAGCTGAGTAGCATACTCATTTTCCCAAAACTGTGATCAGAACTGCAAAATATTTGATGCCCTAGTTTTCTTCAATTTCTTCTGTAGAATTGACTAGTATTGTTTCTGCAATATATCCAAAAGTAATTCTCCTCTCTATATAAAACATAGCATTGAGCTATCCTCATCTGTCCTATTTGGAAGACCACATTTTTTAGTAGAATTTGTTTCAGAAATTGGGACTTATGAGAGTTTTCCCAAGGTGACTTATTTCAGAACTGTTCATCATAGCGAACTTGTATAGATTATTACATGCCATTGTTTCACCGTCGGGGTCTAAAAATTTTACTAGAGAAAGTAATGTCCATTCCCTATATGGAACATCTTGTGAAATTTCATTTGCACCTTCGTATCCTGATATATAGCAATTTTACCTACTATGTCTTGTTTAGGGATGAATCTAGGGAGAGTGTGGAACCCTGATTTGGAGGGATCATTTCTCCTGGAATATAAAGAATCTGAGGTGGAAAATTTTACATAGGGTACATAATGCATTCATCTTTGTCCTGTAAATTGTTTGGCTTCTGATAATTCTCCAATTTGGAGATATAGTGAATGCACCAAAATGACTAGTTTTAGTCTTTTAGGGTTTTCTAGTCCAAGGTTAAATTAGGGTTTGGATTTCCCGTAGTTTTACCTAATCAAAATTTTTGATCTTGGTCTCTAAATTTTGATTTTGAGAAGGATAGAAATACTATTCTAGTCTCAATCAAAAATTCCTCTTCTGTGAAAATCCCTAATTTCCCACAGTAGTGACAGGTCAAAAACTAAAAATGCTCAAAATCAGATTATGCTTCGTCAGAAAGATGCACTCTTCAATGGGAATTAACCTAGGCTCATTTTTTTGATGATCTATGGAGAGAGACCCTAAAATTAAGAATCCTTAGCTTCTACAGTTGCACAGTGTCTTCTTTCAGAGAAGTTCTGATACCAAGTTATATTTTTTATCATTTAATCAATATGATCTAGGATCTTATCTGAGAGAATAACATGCAAAACAATAATCACAAGAGACAAGAGACACAAATATTTTTCCTTGGGGAAACCATAAAGGAGAAAACCCTAAAACTTCCTCAGAGATAGAATGAGTGCCAATACAAAAAGTAAAACCCAAAGACACAAAGATGATCTTCGACAATTGTTTTCTCTCTCACTTGTGTGAGCTCCTCCTCTCTCACTCGCGTGCAACAGTTGAGTGAGTGTTTGTTACAAATAGAGAGGCTCACTCTCTATTTAAACTATTTTTCCACTTGACAACTAATTACTAGGGCCTACCTCACTATGAGAGTCTAATAACCCTAGGACCCCTCAACTGTGGGGACTATTGCCCCGACTTACAAAGGAGGGTTAACCTCTATGACTTTACATGACTTGATTATATATATGATTCTCCTGATAGGAACATCTGGGTAAAATGAAATACAATATAAGATATACAACTAAATACATCCTAAGTTACAAATACATCAACAATAGCTTCACTCAAATGCACGCCCAACCTGCATTACAAAGCCAAATTCACTGATTCAAACCACAGAGTGTCTGTTTAGGCATAACAAACCTAAATAAGCTTTCAATGTTTAAATTTTAGACATAAAAACTTATGTTCTGCAAGGAAACTCCAAATGTACGTGATTTCCACATTGTTAAAAACAAGGTTGAGTCCCTCGAGGAAATGCACACATTGGCCTGTATTTCATGTTATATTGAATAAATTGCACTGTAACATAGACATATCAACCTTTTCTATAATCTCTTGTACTCATTTCTATAAATTGTATGATCTACAGTAAAATCCAAGTCATCCAAAACAACAATTGATAGTATTTTCCAGTTTTTCAGGGCCATAACTAAAAATGCACACCAATTCCAATCGAAGTACACTCTAGGTATGAAATTTGGAAGTTTGCATACAAAAAACTAATTAGACTAGTATAGTTTTAATTTCAGACATAAAAACTTTTATTGTGAAATAAGAATGCATCCAAAATTTGAAATAAGAACAAAATAAATGTAAATATTAGTTTCTTATTCACGGACATCATAGTTTTTCTAGTGAATCTTGTATTTCTGGAAGTTTGGCATGACAAGGACAACTTAGAAAAGAGGCTAAATTTGATAATTGTTTGGAAACCAATCTCATGGCTTTGCAATTTTGTATCATATGTTCCTTTTTTATTATAATATAGATCATCATCCTTCCTTACAGAAATAAATAAATAAGAACATAATAGATATAATACACTCCCAGGAAAAAAACAGAGATAATGCAAAAATATAACTAGATTAATACTGAAGAAATTTTTAAAAGGGGCCCAAGAGCATTTTTTATTATATTATTCTTTCATTAAAGAGAAAAGAGCTAGTTTACAGTTGAATCGGTAACATTAAACAACTCCTTCAATGATAATTGTCCCTAATACCTATCACATTCTATTTATAGACCTCAAGGGTTAGACTGACCATGTTAGAAGTGGATTTCATTAGAAATGTTGATTCACCCTCGAGCCAACCCGCCCTCTATTGTAATTTTCTATCTTCAAATGAAGATACCAACTACTATGGAATAAGGATAACACAACAATGCAAAATAGGGGGGAAAACAGGGATGAAGTGGACATGTTTCAACAACAAGGGTAGAAAAGGAGTCGAAGAGGAAGTGTGCATAGAGAATAATTATAACAGTGATACACATTGTGTTAGAGGTCTCACAAAAACAAAAGGGAAATTCCAATGAAATAAGAAAATGATGAGGAAGAGAGAAATGTTGAGACAAAAATATCTCAGTGGAAAAAAACATGCAATGCCCATCTGGTATGAAGAAATTAATAGCTAGAATTGAAGAAATCAATCCTGCTATGCCACCGAGAGGGAATTCTTGGGTTGTTGAAGAGGGAAAGGCTGTTGACTCAGTGTAAGAAATACTTCACTGAGTGATGTGAAAGGACTTCCAAATGAACATAACAATGGAATGGAACTATCAGTTAATGTTAGAATAATCAACCCATAGTTACCCATATTTGACATTAATTAATCTTTTTTGTCTTATTCATAGATTCCTAGATTCCCTCTCTATTCTAGTTGACTTCCACATGTTCCTAGAAGTCAACACTTGCTAAAATAGGTCATGCAGTGCTTTGGAATCATCCTAGAAACATATTTAGCAAGTCTTCTTTTATTTCTAGTTCCTAAAAGTGCATATCTTCTTTTTCTGAAAGATACCTTTCTTTACAGCAGTTTTAAGGCATAAAGGAAAAGCTAGTCTAGCGGAACTTGCCTTGTTTTTTTACCACATCCTCCTCCTTACTTTTATCCAAAAAAAATCATGAAGGAGTTGTATTTCCATCACTTATTAGCTTTCCCACTTGCTTTAGCTAATTCATGAGGATATTCAAATATTTGGAAAGTCCTTTTTGAACCTATGGGGGATTTGACTTGATTTAGTAAGCCTACTTTCCTACCAATTCGACTAGCAACCTAGTGCTTTCAAATATCTCATGTAATTCTATATTTGAGCATCCTATTAATTCATATGGTTGTATTATGTATTCTTATTCAATATAGGATTAAGTTATGCTCCAATTTTAGTCTCCTTTTGTATGAATTTTGCGTGTTTGATTAGCAATTCCGTAAGTGTAATTGATCTATCACTTGGGTTCAATTTCCACATGGTATCAGAGACTTTGTAGATTAATTTGTCTCCTTCCAAATTTTTATTTCAGGTTTGACATCACTTACTGGGAGCATATTCAGCTTACTGTAGGGCACATGAGCTGAGATATGGACCAATCTCAAAGGATCATCTTGAATCCATTCAATTTATTTGAATGGAAAGATGATATGGAGATATATTTGAGAGAGAAATGTATCTATAGGGTTATCATGGCTACTGAGGTAGATCCCAATGCATCTACAGAGAAAATCAAATGGCACAACATGAGGGATGAGGCCTATGGTCTTTTGTGTATGAGTATTTCAAGAGACCTCCTCTTTCATCTTGATTCATTGAAATATCCTAATGAGGTGTGGGAGAATATTGAATATAGTTTTGTAAATACATATGATATGAGAGGACATCAAATCAAGAAATAATTGAACTCCTTGAGTCCCAGTAGCTTCGAATCATTGCAACTCTATCTTAGCAAGTTTAAGTCCCTTGTTTTGCAGTTAAAATAATGTGGGATTTAAAAGGAGGAGAAACTTGTTTTTATCATTCTATCAAAGTTTGGTCCTAAATATTTAGTGTTTTTTTTGACCTTTTATTCCACTAAATAGACAGTTTGAAACTAGAATATGCCTAAGCTTGTTGAGTTCATAGAATCCCTCACCCAGGAGCAAGATAAATTGGTGATGATGGGCACCATCAAACTTTCCAAAGACCAAGCTTTGGTTGTTGGAGATTTGAAGGTGGATACAAAAAGAAAGAAAAAAGATAAAAACCCACATGAGAAGAAGAGATACAAGGACAAGTCTCAAGAGGAGTCCTTAGGCTCCAGGAAGAACCCTAAGAAGAAGAAGAACAAAGGAGAAATGAGCAAGTGCACATACTACAATAAGGGCTATCATCCTGGGAGCTCTTGTCTAAAAAAGAAAATTGACATGTTGACGCAACTCCTAGAGAAGAACATCTCCCTTCCTGATTGCTCAAAGAAGAGGGAAGGAGGATCAAATTCATAAGACAAGGAGAGAGTACATGCCTTTTTTGCTGGCACCTCAAGCTCACCTATCTTCATCATTGATTATGGAGCATCCAAACATATGCTTTTGACAAGGGAGATCTTTTCCTCTCTTGAAATGTCGAAAGGTCCACCAATAGTTTTCGGAGATAACTCTCTGACTGACAGTATGGGAAAGGGTAGGATTGATCCTGACCATGGTAATTTCAATAATGTGTTGTATGTTCCAGATATTTCCTCTAATATCTTGTCAGTGTATCAGATGACTCACATTGGGTCTCCAAATAAATTCATCTTCTCCTCCAATGAAGTTGAAATCATAGATATTTCGAATGGTAAAGTCATAGGAAAAGGTGTTGTTGATCACACTTTGAAGGTATACTAATGAAGAAAGCAATATTTGGCTTGAAATATTTGTCCATCTTAACTACTGGTATCTCCTGATTTTAGTGACAAAGATATGGTCATAGGGTTACCAAATATCATGTTTTCTAAGGGATTCTGTCGAGGTTGTATCATAGGAAAACACCCAGAGCACAAGTATGAGAGAGATATTCATAAGAGAACCTCTACATCTCTTGAGTTGATCAACAGTGACATTGCTGGTCCATACCCTCATATGTCCATGAGTCAAGACAAAATTTCACTCACCTTCATAGATGAATTTTTGAGGTATTGTTGGGTTAACTCCTAAAGCATAAGTCTGATGTTTTTGACCTCTTCAAAGTCTTTAGAGCCTTGGTTGAAAACCAGTCTAGGAGGAAACTCAATATCCTTATATATGACAATGGTGGTGAGTATGTCAAGTTTGAGTGCAGCCAGTATTGCAAAGATGTAGGTATCCAGATGCAGCATTCTATTCCTTACACACCACAACAAAATGGTGTTGCTGAGAGAAAGAACAGATCACTGAAGGAGATGGCAACTTGCATGATGGAGGATAAAACTTTGCCACCAAAGTTTTGGGAAGAGGCTATAAATTGTGAATCATATATCTAGAATACGGTGCCACATAATCATATTGATCATATGACTCCTTTCGAATCTTGGAGTGGGCACAAGCCAGATGTGACCCATTTCAGAATTTTTGGCTCAAAGGCTTGGGCTAGAATTCCAACTGAAAAGAGGAAGGATTTGCAACCCAAAAGCCAAGAGTACCTATTTTTTGGGTATTCTGAATATTCAAAAGGGTACAAGCTGATCAAATTGAGCACTAACAAATATTTCATTGAAAGAAGTGTTTAGTTCAAATAAGAGCCTTTAGCAGTAGTTGAAGTTGGAGAGTCCTCTTCACCACCACAACCATTGATTGTAAGTGAAGAGACTAATGATTTTTCGGCTTCTGATATGTCTGATAATGATGAATTAATTGCAGATCCTAACATCCATATAAGACCAAAGTGGGAATCAAGGACCATTCATGCAGCTGGGGAATTAGCTGGAAATCCTAATGACACTAGGAGGACTAGATCTTGAATTTAAGAGTGCCCTTTGTGTGAAAGATCCACTATTGCTGAGAAGTGTTATTTGATGATAGATTTTGATCCAAATACATATGAATATGCAGCACATGATCCAATATGGAAAACAAGCATGAAAGAAGAATTCAGCTCGCTCCAGAAGAACAACACATGGGAACTGGTTGATTTCCCCCCAGGGAGAAAGCTAGCGAAGTGTAAGTGGGTCTTTAAAACTAATTTTGCTGATGATGGTTCACCTTTAAAACATAAGGAAATATTGGTATCCAAGGGATACTCTCAGGTACATGGTATTTATTACAATGAGACCTTTGCACCAGTGGCAAAGATGGACTCCATAAGGCTAGCTCTAGCCATTGCAGCTTCGAAGAAAAGGGAGGTACATCACATGGATTTGAAGTGTGCCTTTATAAATGGAGATCTGAATGAATATATTTATATGAAGAAACCATAATGTTTTGTATCTAATCCATATTTAGTGTACAGGTTAAAGAAATCATTGTATGGGCTCAAGAAATCCCCTAGGGCTTGGTATGCCAATATTGATGGCTTTCTGTTGTCACTGATTTTTGTTCAATGAAAGTCTGATCCTAATTACTATTTGAATATGATTAATGGTTATTTCATGATTATTTTAATCTATGTGGATCACCTATTGATTACAGGAAGTTCAAAGAAATATATTTCCTCCTTGAAGGATGCAATGAACCATGCCTTTTCTATGACAGATTTGAGATTGTTGAGCCAATTCTTGGGTCTCAAAATTGCTCAATGCAAACATGGAATCAAGGTCCATCAGTGTTATAGCAGATTTCACCACACTAGGTGAATCACACATTGTATGGCCTTCCCCTATCCCGCTGCAGACTCATTATTCCCTATGGACCATTTATTGTCTTTTGATGTATCATTGACCATCCCTAAAAACATTACAAAAATGATATACGCATCCTTTTCCCCGATAACCACGTACATACGCGGATATACCCTCTATAGTCGCGTACATCGGGATGTGTGCATAGTCCAAAACTGTTGGACCGTTCCTTGCCTTGAATCCGACTCATATGACTCCTGGCCTTCCATATGCCTTGAGATCGCACGGATTCGACCTTTCAGTATCACTTTGGAAATCTATATAAGGAACCATTGAGACATTGAAAGCATAAGAGAGAATTGAGAGTACCAAAACTATAGTCCATTGTTTCCAGAACTCTACTTGAGTCTGCATCCCTTTGTCCCTTTGGAGCACTGTTGTGTTCTTCCCAAGCTTGCCTTTGCTAGTGAGCTTGCTATCAGAGTGATGGAGGATTGAGG
>LPNX010200774.1:385364-396987 GCA_001517045.1 Pseudotsuga menziesii
AATGCTATTAGTTGCTGAGTCTCCTTTGGCACTTCTTGAGTCTGTTAAGGCCTCTGTTTTTGACCAGAAACGTTTTTTTTAGCCTAATTTTTTTTTTTTTTAGGAAAGTTCATGGCATCTTTGATTTTTTGTTTGAGATTAGTGGATTAGAGTCCTTTTTGCCTTAGTTCTTTGCTGGAATGATATTTATGTGTGCTTGCAGAGTCTGGGGTGGTTAGAATCATTCTCTTGCTTTTTATATCTCTTTATTTTCAAAAAATCCTAAATATTTGCTTATCATCATGCATTGCATTATGCATTTTGCATTGTACTTGCATTAGATCTAGATTTGCTTTGGAGTAATAGTTAGGAATTCATATAGGGAAATTTTCATTCAGCATTTGAAGAAGAAATTGTGCATTCACGTAGTACGCATACCTTGTTTTCATGGACACAATGCATTTGCATTGATTGTTAGGTGTGCATTTTACTTCTTGTTGCGTCATAACACCATTAGTTGCACGACCATATCCTATTTTTGAGTAAATAAAGCCAAATTAAAATCAACGCTAAATAAAATGAATTACACTTTTTTCTTTTTAGGGTGCACCAACAAGCTTAGGTTTTAGGATCTTAGAATAGTTCATTAAAAGTTAATTCTCCAAGATCACTAAACTACAACAACTAGGTGTCTGTCCAGGGAGTGTGTGAAATCCTTTATATAACCAGCGTTCTCAGGAAGCTCCTCTCAAAAGGGAGTCAAGCACTAGGCAGTGTGAGCGGTTGTTGATCGGGATAACCCCTGGTTGGTAACTGTGTAGCACCGGCGATATAGCCAGGATTGTATTCGTATCTGGGGGCTCTTTCGGGAGTTTCGGGCTTTGCTACCCTGCCCATACGGTCAATCCCGCCTGTGACTGTCCGCCTGAACGTTGATTATATCGAGGTGACCTTCGTGAACTTACCTAGGATATCGAGGGGTTACATGTAGAGGTTATTCTACATGTGTCCCGGCCAGGTTGGGGTCGGATAGCACAGTCGCTATACACGTTGAAGCTGAGGGCCACAATAATTGGTTTCGAACTTCCGCTTGTGGTGACAAGGGCCTCTCAAGCCTCTCCTAGGTGAGACATACCGGCCACATTCGGGAGCTCACTTATCCAGCCCTTGTTTGCTTGCTTTTGGCTTTAGATTTGATAGTGATTTCTCTGTGTACGCTAGTTGGCCTAGGGTTGACGTAAATAGAGAGTCTTTGCTTTTTTTTGAGTCATTGTGGAGTCGGGTGCGGTTCCGCGCCGTTCTCGTCGGTTAGCAGGAATTCCGCCTTCCACTTCTCCTCCTACTTTGGGAGAGGGGCCTAGTCGGTCCAGGCGGACTGTGTCACACATTGATTCACACACCATGGAGGATCATTCAGAGATTATTCCTGACCCACCTCCTCCTATTCGTATTGACGATGGGGAACTTACTCCTACATATGATCCCTCACCTGACCTAGCTGAGATTGGTCCCGTTATTTAACAGATAGGATCTTTGCATGATAGACCTACCTTTACTAGGCCAGATTCCCCATTGACCAGATACCGGTATGGAATGCCGGAAGATGCCGAGACTCACTTTGACCCTCCTAGCACCAGCTATGGTGGTTATGTTACCACTGGTTTTCCTATGCACGATTTGAAATTTCATGTTGAATCCGATTTTGATCCTAACACTATACCTGGGGGCATTCCCATGCCTTACCTTGCGGAGAGGTTTGGGAGTACTAGTCACATTACACCTTCCATCCCAGTGGTGGAAGCTCCATCTTATGTACCTTCTAGGTCTAGAGTTAGTGACTCCATAGCGATACCAGGTTCTAGACGAGTGACGATAGGCACTAGCACATATCTTCTTACATAGATTCCTTCATCCTCGCTTCCAAGTTCTTCAAATGCGAATCCTCCCCCTTACTCTCGTGGTCCTTCGAGTCGTCATGTAGCTACGAGTCAGATCCGTACTGCGATTACTAGACCAGTTGTGTCTCAAGCCTACATACCACCCATTGTTTTGGGAGGTTATGTTCATGTTTCTAGAGGTCAAGTTGCTACTTCTTCGACATATATCCCTACTTCCGGTATGTATGTTCCTACTTTCAGAATGTATATCCCTACCTATGGAGTGTCTCATGGGCCATCGCAGCCGATGACCTATGGACCCTACTATGGGGCGCAGTATGGTCAGGTCTCTCAACCTTATGGAGGCGGGTATTCACAACCTGCTTACTCTCCCAACTATGGCTTTGTAGCTCCTACTAGTCAAGGTCCACCTTATTATGCGAATTCCACGCCACCCTATACGGGTCATACAGGAGGAGGTCACTATGGCCAAGGTCATGGTGGTAATCAATCCTATGTGAACCAGGGAGCGGTCCCTAAACCTCATCATGCTAAGCTCCCTTTCCTCGCGACACTCAATTTACCTGACTTATCGAGACATACGAACGATCCTGTGGCTCATGACCCGACTTGGCTGGCTATCCCTACCAAGCTTCCTTCGGACATACCTAAGTTCGAAGGCAAACCAGGAGAGGATCCGAGTGAACACGTTACGACATTCCACCTATGGTGCTCGTCCAATTCATTGCATCAGGACTCAGTCCGCTTGATACTATTTCAACGCACCCTTACAGGGCCTGCGGCGAAATGGTACATAGAGTTACCTAGGGGTGCCTTTACTTTGTTCGATGATCTTGCGATGACTTTCCTTAATCACTTCCAGCTACCAGTACGATATGATGTCGGTACCGAACTCTTGTCAACATTTCGGCAAGATAAAGCCACCCATATTTCTGATCATATTCAGGAGTGGCGTAGACGGAAGAGATTAATCAAAGCCTTTATACCGCCGGAATTCCTCCTTGAGTGGTTCCTCAAATCATTATTACCATATATCGTGAAGGATGTCTCCACATCTGGAGTGCAAAATGAGGAACAAGCCATTTTTAGGGCGCAGGAACTAGACTTGATCTATGCTCAGTCTAGTTTGTTATATGATATTATACCTAATGCCCCTCGTTCTAGTTTAGATCCCAAAGTCAAACCTGGACCACATGTCGATGGCATTGTGGGTAGTGCAAGTAAGAAACCTGCAGGTTCGGTTGTGAAACAAGTTTCTCAATTGTCAATCAACCAATCTACTTCGGGACAAGATACGGCTTCATCTCAGCCCACCCAAACGGTGAATGTACTTGCTGTGCAATCGTCCGACCAGAAAGGTAACCAGCAACCTGGACGGAATAGAAAAAAGGGTAAAAACAATAATAAGAAGGGTGGGAATAAAAATGAGAATGCCAACAATAATGACAAGAACAATAAAAATGCTGGGGGGGACAAGCAGAATAAGCGTAAGGTTAAGTTTCCTTGCAAGCTTTGTAAGGAAAATCACCTCACTTACTTGTGCCCTAGGATGGATGAATCTTCGAAGTTCATAGCATAGGGCCCAGCTGTGTTAACGAACCCTTTACCGCATAACCAAAATATGAACTCGAAGTCCCATGATCAATCTAGTGATGATGATCCACTTGAGACTAGTGGTCGTGGGTGCATTAATATGGTCCGTGCCGCGAAAGTTGTGACGCATGCGAAAGATTATTCTTCATCACAACTCAACCCAGGTAAAGAGCCTGATCCACCAGGAACTCCTTTGCGTATTGAGAAACCTGCGAACAAACCTGAAGCTGCACCTCGCATTCCTAAGGGGGTACTTAAGCGTTCGGGGCATAATCCAAATGCCTGAGCCACCCAGAACTATTCAGTTGTCAAGGACTTGGGTCATACTCCTTGTACGATGTCTGGATTGGAGGTGCTTCAGAGTTGTCCATCGCAAAGGAAGTCTTTTCTTTCCGCTCTTGGTGTGAATGGTGATGATTCTTCCTCAGTGATCAAGTTTGAAACCGCAAGACATCAGCCTCGCTTGCCCTACTATGTGTCACTTTTGGTGCATGTAGAATTTCTTAATATGATCATCAAGCGTACTGTGATTGACGAGGGTGCTGATGCTTCTGTGATGTCTTTGTCTTGTTGGAAGGGTCTTGGCTCTCCTGAGTTGTCCAAATCTACGACCATGTTAACTGCTTTCGATGGGAGATCGTTTAGGCTGCACAGTATCCTTCCTTCTCTTAAAGTCCGTTTGGGGGGGAAGACCGTTACGATAGAGATCGAGGTGGTTGATGCACCCCTTGACTACAATCTCTTACTGGGAGGGAATTGGATGTACAGTATGCAAGCCGTTGCATCTTCCGTATTTCGCGTTGTATGCTTTCCTCATAATGGGAAGATTGTGACGATTGATCAGATGTCATTCAAGAATCCGCCTGTTAGTGCATCTTCGGAAGCGTCGGTTCCGAAAGTTGAACATTCCCAGCCGACAACTGGGAGTGTCGGTGTAGGTATGTGTCCTTCCCTCATGGGAACCTTTAGTTGTCCTGCACTTGTCCTCATGATAGGAGCTAGTTTCGATGGTGCTTCCACATCTACGAGATCGGTGCCTTTTCGCACAAGTCATATGGGAGATCCTTGGATTCTTCCTTCACCGAGTCCTTCGAGTGATGCCATTGAAACGAGTGTGCCGTTGCCTGCAGCCATGATTTCTTATCAAGCTAATCTTCAATCTACTGCAGAGCCTTGTTCTTCTTCTTCACGGACAGAGGAAGAAGACCCCTATGTGCTGCCTGCATGGGCAGTATAGTCTTCTCATGCCCATGACTGCCTTGATATGGTTTTCCCTTCAGATGAAGCGATCATCGAGGCTATGTCGGGAGTTGAGCCACCATGGGAGGAACTCCATCATAGATCATATTTCCTTCCAGAGCTTGACTTGTTGGAGCATGAGGATTATAGGGAGATTCTTAGACAGAAAGCTGGTAGGCCCATGATTCCATTAAGATCTCCTGGTCAGATGGCTGATGGAAACATGGCAAACATATCATCAACTATGCCTATCAACATTTCTCGCAACCCTCGTACGGTTGAGAATGTGTACATTGGGGCGGATTGTTCCCAAGATGAGATTCGTGAGTATACCGAGCTGTTCAAGGAATTCCGTGATGTTTTTGCTTGGTATTACGATGAGATACCAGGGATTGAACCTCGGATTGTCGAACACGAAATTAAAACTTACCCCAACGCGAAGCCTGTTCGACAGCGTTTACGCGCGGTAAATCCTAGGAAAGCACCCGCCATAAAGGCAGAGATAGAGAAACTATTGAAAGCGGGTTTCATCTATCCCGTTCCCTTGACGGAGTGGGTTTCAAATCCTGTTTCGGTATATAAGAAGCAAGGAGCGATCCGTATATGCACTGATTTCCGTGATTTAAATCGTGCCTGTCCTAAGGATAAGTTCCCCACACCGTTTATTGATCAGATTCTGGATGAGTGTGCGGGTAGCGAGGTGTTCTCCTTTATGGACGGTTTTTCCAGATATAATCAGATTCAAATTAAACCTGAGGACCAACATAAGACCGCATTTATTTGTCCTTGGGGAACATTTGCATATCGGAAAATGCCTTTCGGCCTTAAAAACGCCGGAGCTACTTTTCAGCGGGCTATGACCTTGATTTTCCATGATCTCAAGTCCATTATCGAAGTATTTTTGGATGACCTCACTGCTCATTCTTGTATGAGGATGCGACATTCTTATCACTTGAGATTGGTGTTCGAAATATGCCGGCACTGTGCTGTTAGATTAAACCCTCATAAGTGCATCTTTTGTGTGAAATAAGGTCGTTTATTAGGATTTATCATTTCAAAAGAGGGTATAAGAGTCGACCCCTTGAAAGTGGAGGAAATACTTTAGTTGTCTCCCCCACGAAACATTCGTCATCTTCAGTGTTTGCAAGGCATGGCAAACTTCCTACGAAGATTTGTTGTCAATTTCGCCAAATTGACTAGAGGTTTCATGCGTCTCTTGAAGAAGGATACACCTTTTGAATGGGATGAGCGAGCCCAGGAGTCCTTCGATGCCCTTAAGAGAGCTCTAGCATCGGCCCCGATGATTAGTCCTCTGGATTATAGCGGTGATTTCCTATTATATGTGGCCGCATCTTTAGAGACGATTGGGATGGTTTTGGTTCAAGAGGATGAGGAGCTCCAAGAGCATGTCATATACTATCTGAGCCGAAACCTTATTAACGCAGAGCTTCGGTATTCTCATGTAGAGAAGCTTGCTTTGGCCACGGTACATGCGGTGCAGCGTTTGAGACATTATATTCTCCTTCGCCAAACTTTGGTGGTTGCCCATGTCAATCCATTTCAGTTCGTCCTCACACGTAGGATGATTGGGGGAAAATATAATAAATGGATTGTCATTCTGCAAGAGTTTGATCTCGAGTTTGTTTCGGCAAAATCGAAGAAATCGTTAATATTTGCAGATCTCATATCAGATTTTCTGAGCGAGGATGAGGAGTCGGTATGTGAAGATACGTTTGTGGATGAACACATTTTCTTAATCTCAACGGCTAACCCATGGTACGGTGATATCATAGTATATTTGCAAATGCAGAGGACCCCTACTCACCTCTCGCGGGATGAGCGACGTCGATTATGTCACGTTTCCAAGAAATACCTCATAGTGGACAATACTTTGTACTGCCGTGGAGTAGATTCCCTTTTACGACGTTGTTTAACTCACGATGAGGCTGAGGTAGTGCTTAATGATTGCCACGGAGGGGCGTGTGGTGATCATTTATCTGGGCTTGCTACAGCCCAAAATATTTTGAGAGCAGGATATTTCTGGCTGTCGATCTTCAAGGATTGTATTGAAGCGGTCAAGAGGTGCCACCCTTGCTAGGTGTTTGCACGTAACATGCGCTCGAAGCCTGCCCTGTTGCACCCTATCATCACCGCCGGTCCCTTCACCCAGTGGGGGCTAGATTTTATGGATTGCAACCCAGCTTCGGCTGGGGGGAACCATCATATCATTGTGGCTGTCGATTACTTCATGAAATGGGCTGAGGCAATGCCTACAGTAAAATACGACGGTGAGACAGCCACTCATTTTGTATTCAACCAAATCATCTCTAGGTTCGGGATTCCGAGAGAGCTTGTCACTGACCATGGCTCGCACTTTCAGAACCATATGATGGAAGAGTTGGCCTCCAAGTTAGGATATAAGCAAGAGCACTCCTCTTCTTACTATCCTCAAGCGAATGGACAGGTTGAAGCTGTGAATAAGTCACTTAAGTCCATTCTCCAATGAACCATCGCACAAAGCAAGACGAATTGGCATATTATGTTGTATCCTGCTTTGTGGGCGTACCGAACCGCGGTAAAGACTGCCACTGGTTTTTCTCCATATCAGCTTGTTCATGGAGTGGAGTCAATATTGCTGGTTGAATGTGAAATTCCTTCGTTGAAGTTAGCCGTAGAACTCTTACCAGACACTTCGCCTTTGGAGGAGTGTTTGGTTCACCTTGAGCAACTCGATGAGCAGCGTAGAGATGCCTTGGTGACTCTAGAAGTGAATAAGTGTCGCGTGAAGGCCCAATATGATAAGTCTGTCCGTCCGAGAGTGTTTAGTGAGGGAGACTTGGTCCTTTTGTGGGATCAATCGAAAGAACCCTTGGGGGCAGGGAAGTTCAATCCTATGTGGTGTGGTCCTTACGTGGTCAAGCGAGTATTGGAGAAGGGTGCCTATGAGTTAGTGGATTACGAAGGGACATCCTTGGCGGAGCCTAGAAATGGGCTCTATCTTAAAAAATACTATGCATAATCTTTAGCCAAGGTTGTTTGTTGTATATTATTGTACAGCTTTTTTGCATAGTTATGTCTTGTTTATCATGATCGGGTTTGTGATTAGTTTCCATTTCTTGTGGCAGATGTCAATGGAATCTTCCATCTTCATAGGATTCGCGGATGGTGCAAGCCATCACACTCAACACTCTGCCTCAGCTGCTTGGGTGATTTTTACTCCTATGGGTCATGTACTGTCTTCAGGAGGTGTATGTCTACGGCCATCTTCCAACAATGTTGCTGAATATATTGCCGTTATCGAGCTTCTACGGGATGCCATTTCGCATGGTGTTCTCTCCCTTGAGGTACGTCTTGATTCAGAGTAAGTAGTGTCATAGCTAAATGGTTTGTACCATGTTAGAGATCTGACGTTATTGAGGAGATTCTTACGTGTGAGATTGCTAGAATGGCAATTTGAGAACATAACATATATACACATTCCAAGAAATTTTAATCAAATTGTTGACTCATATGCTAACTATGTGTTATATTGGCATTTGTTTCATTCATCATAAATTAATCATAAACACAATGTTTACACATGTAAATAAATAAACCGATCACCATAAAACTTTTTTATATACATCAAAATGTGGTAATACATAGTGTCATAATACAAAATTGGGGCTTTGAAAGCCACCATCATATACACGGTAGTACAAAATAGATACACTCCCAGGTGTCTACTCCTGTGGAGGTGGATGAGGGTTGTGATCATGATATGTCACCACGGCTCTAGCTAGCCACCGGAATAAATGCACCCATGCGTGTGGTACACCAACCACCTGTCTCTGCATAACCTCAGGCAAGTCCTCGACTTGCGCCATGGGAATCCTGTGAGTCAGTCGCACAAAGTTGGTATGGATGCTTTGGATCGTTCGCTCCGCATCCACACCGGTGATATCGTCTCCTCTTCCCCTCCGTCTATGACGTGGGAAGCCCTCTGGTCGCCGTGGTCCCACATCTGCACATCAATAGTGGATGTCACTATGTATTGTCACCCAAAAACATGTCTTTTTGATTCCATTAATCAAGAAAACACAAAAAAATTAAATACTTCAAAAATTTTAAAAAACAGTTAGGGTCGAGATTCGTTACCTATGTCTCCATATGCTGACCCTGGTGGTAATGGCATGTCCGGGTCTCCCCGGAAGTCTATCCTTGCATAAGGGTAGTCCTCTATGGCAATAATCTGCCGTCGCCACCAAGGAAAAAACTCTGCTGGATAAGGGTTGGCCACCCTACCGCCCCCCATTCTGTGCATAGCGTCTGCCCAACGTCGTTGGGCCGGATCTCGAACCCCGTGGAGAGGAACATCCACTCTAGGGCTCAATCCTAGAACCCGCTCGAAGAAGAAAGTGCTCAAGATACTACTGAACCTGAAGTTCTGTATCCTACCTACCTTTCACTCACTGAGCTGATGTTTCATGTTGCTCAACAGTGATGTGCTCCAGTCATATATGGTCGGTGTCATACACTCCACCGCATAGAAAATCAATGGCCGAGAGGCCTGATGGAGTGATGTTAAGCCTTCTATCCTGCCCAGCATCAGTAAGATGGCCTTTAGGCCCAGTACCTATATAGCGTTGGTGGGGACTTGGCTCCCCACCTTCTCTGTCTCTGGATAGTAGTACACTGCAATGTGCTCATCTATAGTCAGCCCATGACTTGGCCCTCCGTGGGCACGAAGGTTCACCGTCTCACCCCGCCGTGATAGACCTGTGATAAAATAGATATCCTCCACCTCAATGGTGAGGGACATGCCGTCTAGCCGATAGGACTTTGAGTCCGGATCCCAATAGTCTACAAGCATCTGTAGTAGTCCTGGTTTGGCCCTCAAGCCTCCTAGGCACCAAAACTTGTAGAGTCCGCATCTTCTTAGAGCCTCTTGAGCCATTCTGGCAGCTCTTACTGCCTCTTCTACATCACCATGCTCGCGTTCTCACCACTCTAGCACCATCCTGCATGAGAAGTTGACCAAAATGTCCATTAGATTCATAAAAATATTAGTGCGCGGCGTCATACGCGGCTGTTTTCAAAACAGCCGCGTATGTACGCGGTTTCAGGCCCCTTTTCCGCGTATAGATAGCCCTATACGTGGAAAAACCCTCGATATCTGCGTGGGCCATGGCGCTCATGTAAGTTTGGCCATTAAAAACTCATTTGACCATGAAAAATTATAGAATTTGTATTGAAATGCAAGCTGGGAACATGAGTAAGTACCAGGAAGAATCGGTTGTGAATTCCGCCGGCTGAATCTCCTAGAATTTGCAGTTGAAAATCAGAGCTCCAATGGGTAAAGTTTTCAAATGATTTATATTTTTTACTATTTATAGAAAAAATTTCAAATATTTGAAAAATTTTACCCCCTTTTCTATAGTTTTGACTGTTTCTAACCTTTTTGGACCATTTCTAACCTAACTTGTGATGTAGAAGACCGTTTTCAGCGATGTTTCAGCCTTTGGATTGACCCGTTCGTACTGATCTCAGGTATAACATCTATACTGGCATATAGGTTAGGTTCACCACCATTTGCATTTTGCATGACCTTATGACCATGTCACTATATCCTTAGGTACGAACCCACTCTATTATGTCATGGAACCTTCTTGCTGCTATAGAAGTGGCATGGTGTGAGTGGTAGAGACTCACCTTACATGGGTACCCTAGTTAGCGCCTTATTTTCATTTGGTGCCCATGCCGATGTTTCCCCCTTTATGGTGTGGGAGTCCGTTGTATAGTATTTCCATGACATTTAGCAAGAGCCTCATACTCCTCTTGATCTTATGCTGGCCTATATTCCCCCGGACTCCCCTTATATCGAGTTGTGAATGCATTATCATGAGCTTTTCCTGTCTTTTTGAGCTTTATGCCGGCTCCCCTGACATTTCATTTCAGCCATATAGACCGAGCTTGTCTCATGTATAGCCATGCAAAGCCTTTATTTATATCTTTCGCAGCTTGATTCCCTTTTTACCGGGAGGGGATTTTCCCCCGAGTGTCGATATCCTACACATGTATCCTTGCATTGAGCATAGGTATGTTCCACTGCTTGGAACTAGTTTGTTTGCCTTTATGACACTCGTCTCCTCCTAGTTTGTAACTATAAAGCTAGTTTATTCTTTTTTCAAGCTTTTCAAATAACTGAAAAAGACCAAAAAAATCAAAAAACCAAAAAGCCGGATAAGAAAAGATATTATCTTTGGCAGCTTTTGAGTCGTGTCGCCTTTGAACAGAGCACTGTATATCACATCCATTGGTTGGGTTATAGTTTGACTTTAGGAGCTGTACTCGTTATCTGAGTTTTATCTCCACCGACTGGTTTAGCTTCCAGTCCCTATGGAGCCTCTATTGATGCCTCCTGCATCATAGAGATGTCCCAGTTTGTATATCGAGTCTATGCTGCCTTCATTCAGTCACCATACGCCGTTATGCTCTTGTTCGAAGGAAGTTGAAACCTGAGTCGGCCATTCCTCAGTTATCTTGACTTTGCATGTCAGCCATTCCCGGTACAGTTACTGGTTCGTGCACCTTATGATCAAGTTCTTCCATATTATACAGCCTTGCGGAGTACCTCGTGTTGGATGATGGGGGATGCCTTAATGCCCTCCTTCCAGTGGATTTCATCCCATCGACTTCAGATCATTTATTCTGGGATTGGAGTCTAGAGTCATTTTGAGTGCCTTGAGACTTGCAGTCATCAGTGGCAGGTTCTCTCACCATCGACAGTTTTGCTAATACATCAATGTCCCCTGATAGATGGATTCTCTCAAGTGTTCGACCACAACACATTTATTCACACTTGTTAGTTTGCACTCTAGTACCTTGATTCCCATTTTCATTATTGGTGGGTGATCTCGCGTCTGTTAACGGTA
>LPNX010200793.1:0-22609 GCA_001517045.1 Pseudotsuga menziesii
AGGGAGTTTAGGTTACAACCCAATGCCTGAACAAGGGACTCCTCTGTCACCAAAGGACTCTGAGTTTCTCTGCTCCAAAGGTTCTGTAGTAAATCCACCATCATAACTTTGCTCTCCAAGTATATCTATCAAACCCCTCCCCAAGGCCTCTATTTATATAGGTGAAATGAGGCAGTTCTCGAAGGTTAGGGAGGTTGCAGCAGTTAATGGGATTAAGATAAATAAGATAACTAATCTTCCATTAACGCGTGCTTTTAAAAATTAATTTTGAGGGAGATATGCGCGGGTCTGTAGTAAGGCAACCCGCGCATCATGCGCGACTTTGTATAAGGACAACCCGCGCATAGATCTATGCGCTACTTGCTGAACTTGACACCCGCGCATATGCGCGACATGCTAATAGGGAGAGTCGCGCATACATCTCAACTCTCAAAATAGCAAAGTAACCAGCTGGATAAAAAGGGAATGTCTTTCATCATCAAGCAAGGTATAATGAAACTGGGCAAACCTCAATCCATAAGTGTCCTTTTGTGTGCCGACCTGAGGGATGTCAGCACTCGGACGGAGAGGTGCCAATCAGCTGTATAACAGATGGAAAGCCTTTTACCTTCCGATGTCTAAACCTGGCCAACTTCCGATCTAAAGTTTCCCACCCATGTCACGTGTCTTCAGCCTTCCCTTCCGCCGTTGCGGCTCTCAAAGTCATTGAGCTTCCGAAAGGGAAAGCCATCTGACTTCCGATTCAAAGGTTTTCCCGCCTGCCGTCGAATGCTTGTATCCTTTCCTCTTCCGCCATTGTTGCTGGTCGAAGCCTTTAACTTTCGACGTCAGTATCCTTCCGACTTCCACCGTGGTGCAACGGGCCATTTTCTTGTGGAATAGTCGCTCAATCGGTAGAATCTGATGCTGTGTTTTGAAATGCCATTCCAATTAATGATGCTTGTCGATTGGTTGCAGGTTGGTTCGGGAGATCGGTCACACTACCGTGGCATGGAGGAATATGGACAGTTTGGTAGAAGCAAGGCTGAAACTACCCGGATCACAGGAAAAGGACAAAATGAACGGTGATAGAGGAGAAGATCTGAAAATTCCGGCAGTTATTCGGCCAATCACGAGTATGCGTGATAGAGGAATATGAAGCGTTGAGGAACTGAAGGGTCAGGGATTTGGGGGGCAGACCAAATGGTCTGCAGTGGTAGTTTAAATATTTGAAAGTAGAACTGAGAAAGGGATTTTTTCCAGGGTAAAATTTGGTAAACTATTTTGCTTGTAAGAGGAACTACTTAGTTTTACAGTCAGAAAGTGCAACATTTTCCTGCTAGAGAGAGCGAAATGTGGAATGTATCAATGCGACTAAATGAATAATGTTGAAGAGGAACTATTTCATTTTCAGTTGTGTTTCATTTACTGTGAGAGTATTTAACTTCTTGAACCTATCTTCTTGTTGAATTTTCTTCAGTATATTTTGGGATGTTTTTCCACTGTGAGTAATAAATGTTGTTCATAAAATGATCGGCTATCTGGTTGTTTAAATACCTGTAATTGTTCATGTGTCTTGAATGAAGTATCAGCTATCTGTAACTCTTCATAATGCATGTACAAAATGTATTACTCACCAATGAATGATAATTCTACTCCCTAGGGATAGTTTAGGTAGTCATTTTATTTTCGTGTTGTATGTGTTTTGGGTGCTTGTGAACCTTAAGACGAGAGGTAAGAACCTGCGCATCACATTGTGACTGTCCCTTGCATATTTAGCACCATGCATTGTTAGTTAGGCACTTGCATATCATTCTTTAAGTCAAAAAAATACAAAAACACGGTGGACCAGGCTGCAACCGATAAAAGCCCTTCATCTTGTTACTTTGACCTACGATAGCCGGACCGCAAACCGGACGGATTCCCTATACCAAACAGTCAATGGGATAGTTGGGAACATTGATTGGGCAGAATCCCTCACTATTTCTGCCTGTGAATTTCTAGGCCTCAACAGTTTTGGCACTAGAAGGAGGGCCTCCAGTGCATGGCTGGCCAAGGAAACCCGTTTTCCCGAGAATATTCCATCAGTAACAGTTCTGAAAGCAGTGGGTTTCATAATCCAATTCCGAAAGAAATAAAACATCTATATTCTGTTGGCAATGAAATTGTTAATGATTTGAGAAGACACACCAGGGCATACGTAAAGAAGATTGGAGGATTGCCAATCATCCCCGAATTGCCCAGAAGAGAGTATAAAAAGAAAGATCGTCCTGTAACAGAAGACTCAGTGTTGGTGGGAGACTGGGAAGAGCTTGTAGAATCTTCTTTACAAGAGGTTGTACTACCTTTGAACCAAGAAGGCCCAAAAACCCCCCACAGTTCTCCTACTCATACTCCAGTTGGTTCACCTCCTCACTCCCCACCCATAATCATGGTAGGAGTAAATGCTAATCCACCGCCTAACCCACCTAATCCACCTCCTGCATGGAGAGCCAGATCACCATTAAACCTTACACCTCCTTTACATGACCTACCTCAAGCCTTTGACAAGATGTTTCCCAAGTTTGATCCCAATGAGAAAATACTAGTAGATGATCACCTACAAAGCTTTTACTTGGAAATTGAGGGATTAAGGTCCGGGGAACACGAAGACGTGGTATGCAGACTATTCCCGCATACCCTTAAAGGAGCTGCAGCATCATGGTACTTTGGATTGCCTGCTAACTCTATCCCTGATTGGGATACCTTCAAATGAATTTTCAGAAGTAAGTATGCAACTCAGAAAACTCATGCAGCTCTCATGAAAGGGCTATGCGCGTTGAAGAAAGAAAGAAAAGAAAAAGTGCACAGTTTCACTCAAAGGTTTGCAGCATATCTCAAGAACTTCTCTGAAACAGATAAGCCTTCAGACAAAGTTCTTGTTGAATACTCTACTTCATCTTTAGGCCCTGATTTGGCCATGTTTGCCAAAGGTAGGGCCAATCCTACTTTGACAGAAACCTATGAAGAAGCAGAAGTGGTGGAAGCTGAAAGAGAGAGCATTGAATACTATCCAGAACAATCTGGAGAGAAAGGTATAGGAAGAAAATCCTTATTGTTTACTAAGCCTAAGGAATAAAAGTCTCCAGATTTGGAAAATATGGCCAAAATGATGCAGAAGCTTTCCAATAAAATCATAGATATGGAGAAAGAAAAGGAAGCACAAAAGTTTTATAAGCCATATTATAAGAAAAGAGAGGATAACCACCAGTCTCAACCTCCTCACAATATTGCATCTATGAACTTAACAGAGGTAGGCTTGGATAATTTTTGCACATTCCACCAACAGCCACACTCTGAGAAGAATTGTCCGTAGTGGATAAATTCGATGACGTTGGTCATGAATCAGCTGTTAGATTCTAGATTGACAGAAGAGGGAAATGAAGAAAGAAAGGAAAATTCTGCTTCTACGTCTACTAAAGAACATGAAGAGGAAACCATGGATTTATGGAATTCTGTCTCATTATTTGATGCTGAAGAAGAAAAGACTCAGGGGTGTAAAGACATTATGGAAACCAACATAGCCATGAGAAGCCAAGGGATGGTTAAGGAAGACAGTCTTATACTCCCAAAGATTAAGAGGCTGCAGAGAAATGTTAAGAAGAGATTTCAAGACAAATATTTGGCTGATAAAAGTCCAGAGTTAACTGTCACCAGCCAAGATCCTAGGAAGAGTGATGCGCAGGCCAAGCCCAGTGAAGAAAATGCTGAAAAACCCCATCCCATTGAGAAACCAATGGATTATGACATTGTGGAGGACTTAAAGAAGATAAAAGTGACTGTTCCACTATTCGAAATGTGTAAAGTGCCTCAGCAAAAGGAAAGACTGTTGAAAGCACTTGAAGCATCAGATGAGAAGCTACCCGCTAGCAATCAACCTCAAGAAGAGGAAGAAATTGGGGAAACCAGCGTGGGAGGTAAGTCTAAAAGCAAACATCCACCTTTCCTCCTCACATTTGAAATTTTCAATCATAATGTACATAACTGTTTGGTAGACTCAGGGGCGTCAGTAAATTTTATGCCCATCTCAATTTGTAAAAAGATCAATGGGCAGCGTAAGCCATCCACGTGGAGGGTGGTTCAATTGGATAGAACGGATGTAAAGGTAATTGGTGAGCTGGAAGATGTCCTAGTCCGTCTGGCATCAAATGACAAAGTTTTCCAAGTTATTAACATCGTGGTGGCTGATATACCAGATGCGTATGGTCTCGTCTTGAGAAGATATTGGTCGGCCAAATTAAATGGATATTTTGCCTCAGATTGGTCGCATCTGTGGCTGCCATACAAAGGAAGTCCGAACCAGATCAAGATTTTAAGAGAACCTCACATGAAGTACAATGTTACTCAACTGGAGGAGAAGAATGTACCAGTGGATTCTGTATTGGGAAACTATTTTATTGAGTTGGAACCAGGTAATTACCAAGCAAAAGAAGCCAGCAACACATCTGATACCCAGCCTGATCTCCTTCGATTTTCACAGGATGATGAGATTGACTGTAAAATAGTAGACTTAGCAGTAGGAGTAGATTCATTTCCAGTAGTTAGTGATTTTTGGACTTTATTTTTTGATGGCTCTAAGACATTAGAAGGGTCAGGGGCTGGTTGTGTCCTGATTGACCCACAGAAGAATAAACATTTCCTTTCATGTAGATTAGAGTTTGAGTGTACTAATAATACAGCTGAGTACGAAGCACTGGTGCAGGGACTAAAGAAGGCAATTGAATTAAAGGTAAGTAATCTAAAATTTTTTGGGGATTCTGAAATTATTGTGAAACAAATCCGAAATCAGATACATTGTATTTATCCCCACTTAAAAGCTTACCAGAATGAGGTATGGGATTGCTGAAATATTTTAATGCATTTAACATTCTTTCAATTCCAAGAATAAAAAACACAGCTGTTGATCTATTGGCCACATCAGCTGCTAGCCTCATACCCACTAATAATTGATGTTCTGTCGAACTACTTTTCAGGTCCTCTGTACCTGATATGATTACGAACCTACGAGTGTTCGATGATGACCAGCAGATCATAGAATGTTTAACGAATGATGAGGTGTTTAAAGGAACGATCATAGACGATGAAGAGCATCAGGCTGAGATGAAATACGATAATTTCATTCCTAAAGGAGTCAGAACGTTGGAAAAAATGTTTGATTTAAATGAAAAATTCAGAAGACCACCCAACGTAAAGACCCATAGCTCATCGCTATAGTTCGAGCTGATAAATTTGGGGACTGAAACAGCTCCTAAGTTCGTGAATCTCGGCAAATGTTGTTCGCCAACAGAAAGAGACAAATTCATCAGTCTATTTAAACAATATAAAGATGTTTTCGCATGGACATACGAAGATTTGAAAACGTATGACACCAGCATCATCAAGCATGTCGTTCCCATTAAAGCAGGCGTCAAACCTTATCAGCAACCTTTGAGAAAAATGCATCTGAAATTGGAACCGCTGATTCAAAGTGAAGTGAAGAAGTTATTGGACGCAAGAATCATATTCAAAGTCAGACACTCTAAGTGGGTATCAAATCTAGTACCAGTAAGGAAAAATTCTGGAGAAATCAGACTCTGCGTGGATTTCAGGAACTTAAACCGTGCATCAGATAAAGATAACTATCCTGTGCCACCCATGGAGCAGCTGCTATAGATGGTTTCAGGTTCTGAACTATTTTCATTATTAGATGGTTTCTCTAGATACAATCAAGTATTAGCAGCCAAAGAAGACATATTAAAGACAACGTTCAGAACTAAATGGGGAACCTTTTCCTATAGAAGGATTCCTTTTGGGCTGATTAATGCTGGAGCAACATTTCAGAGGGCTATGGACATAGCTTTCCACGGATTGATTGGATGAAGTGCTGTAGTGTACCTTGACGACATTACAATATTCTCAAATAAAAGAGAAGAGCACGCGTTTCACTTAAAGAAAATTCTCGAATGATGCCGGAAATATGGCATCTCCCTCAATCCTAAGAAATGTGTGTTCGCTGTCACGGAAGGCAAGTTGCTGGGTCACATAGTTTCAAAGAGAGGAATCTCTATAGATCCAGAAAGAATCAAGGCCATTGAACAAATCCCCTTGCCCCACAATAAGAAATGGATGCAGTCTTTTATGGGAAATATAAACTTCGTACGAAGATTTGTCCCTGATTTTTCTCAGATTGTTAAGCCACTGCAGTAGATGGTGAAACAAAATGCACAATTTAAGTGGACTGGAATTGAAAAGAACACTTTTATTAAAATCAAGACTATTGTTGCACATGCGCCCTCCTTGAAAATCCCAGACTTTGATAAAGACTTTATTCTGTATACATTTGCATCTGATGATTCACTGGCAGCTGTGCTCACCCAAAAAGAAGAAGGGGGGGACGAATTCCCAATCTCCTTTATGAGTACTGGTATACAAGGGGCTGAATTAAACTACCCAGCCATTGATAAGAAAGCTTACGTAGTATTTAAGGCAGTGAACCAATCCAGGCCTTATATATTAAGAAACTGAACCAAGGTAATAGTCCCCTACCCAGCTGTAAGATCCCTTCTCATACAGAAAGAGTTAGGAGAAAGAAGGGGCAACTGGGTAACAACTCTTCAAGAATACGACCTTGAATTCAAGCCAGCATCTATAGTGAAAGGTCAAGGGTTGTGCAAATTGATGACTGAAAGCGGGAACAACGAAGAACAAGCATGGGAGGATGAGGCTGAATTACATGTAATGGATGTATGTCCTTTGTTTACAGCTCTTGAGTCTTGGTATAGAGACCTTGTGCATTACCTGTAGTCAGGGCTGTTGCTAGAACATTGGAATTCCAAGCAAAGAAGAGCATTGCGTCTTAAATCGGCCTCCTATCAACTTGTTGAAGGAGTATTATTCAGAAAAAATTATGACGGGGTTCTCCTCAGATGTCTAGAAAAGGAAGATGCGAAGAAAGTAATGTCAGAATTACATGACGGTCCTGCTGGGGGACATTATTCAGGAGACAATAAATCCCACAAAATCCTCAGAGCCAGTTACTATTGGCCTACACTCTTCAAGGATGCACATGCACATGTCAGGAAATGTGATATTTGCCAAAGGTGTGGTGGAAGACAGCCTAAAGCAGCAGCACCCCTAAAGCCTGTGATGATCACAGAACCATTCGAGAAATGGGGGCTGGATATTATTGGAGAAATAAAAACGAATTCCTCCCTGCAGCACAAGTACATTCTTACTGTGACTGATTATCTCACTCGCTGGGTCGAAGCTATCCCACTGCGCAAGATAAATGAAGATGAAGTCATCAGCTTCCTACAACATCATATCATGACCAGGTTTGGAGTTCCAGTTTCGTTAGTATTTAATAATGCTAAATACTTTTCATCAATTAAATTGACTGCATTTTCTCATGATAAAGGGATAAAATTGCATTATTCGGCTAATTACTATCCACAAGGAAATGGCCTGGCTGAATCCTCTAACAAAAATCTGATTAGGATTTTAAAGAAGACTGTGGTAGAAAACCAGAGGAGTTGCCACTCAGCATTACCAAATGCCCTTTGGGCTGATAGAGTCACCCCCAAGTCCACAATTGGAGTGTTTCCATATACCCTTGTCTATGGTAAAGAATCCATCCTTCCTCCCAATATCATGCTACCATATTCCATGCTAGCTCAAGAGTCTAGGGGGTCAGATGATGAAGTTTTACAAATAAGAATATATAATCTCCTAAAAGCAAAGGAGGCCAGATCTAAAGCCAAAGAATGCTTTAAGCTACAACAAGAGTCAGTTAAGAGATGGTTTGACAAGCATAAAGCTGGGACAAAAGAATTTGAAGTAGGAAACTTAGTCCTCAAATGGGACCACCCCCATGATGAAAAAGGAAAGCATACCAAGTTCCAGTAGTTGTGGGTAGGCCCTTTTCATATTGCATCCAAGCTTGGTCCTTCTACTTACAAGTTGCAATATCTGTAGGGGTGGGAGGAGAACCTACCAGTAAATGGTTTGTTTCTCAAGCCTTATTTTTCCTGAGTTTGTTTGAATTCTTCTGTCTTGTATATAAATAATTCATCTGGTTGTCTTTTGAGTCATTTTTTTAGTTTGTTTTTTTTATTTCAATAAAGGGAGAAAACCCGCGGTTGCATGGGGAACAACCGAAATTTATGGGTTTGATAAACGTTTTGGTATAGAACTGTGTGTTGCTGTTTATATGAAAGAACTTCATCCAGTTGAGCAATTTTCTCGAATAGCTCTGTGTGCATTGAAGTCTTGCTTAACCCCTGTGAAATAAACTGGATTCAAAGAGTCTGGAATACTATGTTGAGGCTCCATCCACGTCACACTTAAAATGTCTAGGGGATGACAGCAGAGGACCCATGGAAAGAAGCAAGGTGAATAGTATATTAAATATAAATGATTCCATGCCAAGAAACGAATGCCAAAAGGCAGATACGAATCAAAGAACTCCTATGAAAAGCATCATACATCAAAGCAGACGCTGAATCATAAGTACTAAATTGCCGAAAGATCCTCTCCATCCGTGAGCTTAAACTTGAAGTACACCACTCACACAAAAGGACATTATGGGATAGAGGATCCTGAATTAAAATTCATTAAGAAAGGCATGTAAGCAAACTCATATGAAAAGGGACAAAAGTCCAAAAGCACAAGAAAAGGTGTTTAGATGGCATGGGAATGAGGAACAAATGAATAATTCTGTTTACCATATGCTACAATCCTGTGGTATCCAAAGCTATTAGCCACCTGAAGACAAAGGTAATAATGAAACTCATCCTCTGGCCTTAACATAGTTATCTAGACTTAACGATTCTGATTTCCACTCTCCCTAATTGGACTATCATCAATGATTAAGGGTACACACTTCTGTCATTTGAGAAATCCATATTGCTGGAAGAATTCTATATGAGGCTGTTGTTGTTAAACAGTCTATCACTCAGAGGTTAATTGCCTAGAGATATAGGTTCACCAGGTAATCGCCAATTGTTGCAGCTACAACTGTTCTCCCCAAAGTTTTAAATTTTGGGCCCCTCCTCATCATTTAGAATTGCGTTGGTTTTGTTTGATCCATAAATGTTTGGTCTCATTTTGACTTTGGTTGATTCTGAAGATGAATTTGCGACTTGTTTTTAGAGAATTCTTGTGTTAATATTTTGTTGTGGGTCGTGGGATTGAATTTGGAATGCTAGTTTGAAACTCGTCAGATCAATTGCCCTTTGAACAAACCATTGTCTCTGAGGTGAAACAGTTTGAACTTTGCTGATTGTGAGTTCTCTAAACACTTAAGTTTTCTTATGATCAGGCGTCTTTTTATGTTAAATCGGTGGCTGACAGCATTTTCCCATCCGTCGTTGAGGCTCCCAATCCGATTTGCCATCCGAAGTAGAAATTGCCCCAACTGTCGATGTGCGTTAAATTTTCTGTCACATGTTTGAAGCCTCTCTCTTCCACCGTTGCAGCTGGGAAATCCTTTTATATTCCCATGTCTAAACCTGGCCGACTTCCGATCTAAATTTTCTCGCCCGTGTCGTGTGTCTTTAGCCTTTCCTTCCGCCATTGTGGCTCTCAAATTCATTGAGCTTCCGAAAGGGAAAGTCGTTCGAATTCTGATTCAAAGGTTTTTCCGACCGCCGTCGAATGCTTGTAGCCTTTCCTCTTCTGCTGTTGCGGCTGGTCGAAGCCTTTGACTTCCGACGTCAGTATCCTTCCAACTTTCGCCATGGTGCAACGGGCCGTTTTCTTGTGGAATAGTCGCTCAATCGGTAGAATCTGATGTTGTGTTTTGAAATGCCATTCTAATGAATGATGCTTGTCGATTGGTTGCAGGTTGGTTCGGGAGATCGGTCACACTACCGTGGCATGGAGGAAGATGGACAGTTTGGTAGAAGCAAGGCCGAAACTAGCCGGATCGCAGGAAAAGGACAAAATGAACAGTGATAGAGGAGAAGCTCTGAAAATTCTGGTAGTTATTCGATTGATCACGAGCATGCATGATAGAGGAATATGAAGCGTTGAGGAACTGAAGGGTCGGGCGTTTGGGGGGAAGCCCAAACGGTCTGCAGTGGTAGTTTAAATATTTGAAAGTAGAACTGAGAAAGGGCTTTTTTCCGGGGAAAAATTTGGTATTTTGCTTGTAAGAGGAAGTACTTCGTTTTACAGTTAGAAAGTGCAACATTTGCCTGCTGGAGAGAGTGAAATGTGGAATGTATCAATGCGACTAAATGAATAATGTTGAAGAGGAACTATTTCGTTTCCATCTGTGTTTCATTTACTATGAGAGTATTTAACTTCCTGAACCTATGTTCTTGTTGAATGTTCTTCAGTATCTTTTGGGATGTTTTTCCACTGTTAGTAATAAATGTTGTTCATAAAATGATCGGCTATCTAGTTGTTTAAATACTTGTAATTGTTCATGTGTCTTGAATGAAGTATCAGCTATCTGTAACTCTTCATAATGCACGTACAAAATGTATTACTCACCAATGAATGATAACTCTGCTCCCTAGGGATAGTTTAGGTAGTTAGTTTATGTGTTGTATGTGTTTTGGGTGCTTGTGAACCTTAAGACGAGAGGTAAGAACCTGCGCATCACATTGTGACTGTTCCTTGCATCTTTCGCACCCTGCATTGTTAGTTAGGAACTTGCATATCCTACTTTAAGTCAAAAAAATACAAAAACATGGTGGACCGGGCCGCAATCGGTAAAAGCCCTTTGTTTTGTTACTTTGACCTACGGTAGCAGGACCGCAAACCGTACGGATTCCCTATACCAAACAGTCAACGGGCTAGTTGGGAACGTTGATTGGGGAGAATCCCTCACTGTTGATGCCTACAAATTTCTGGGCCTCAACACCAGGATACAAGAAGATTGACATCAGCAGGGATGTGACATTTGATGAAGACACGGCTTACAACAAATCCAGAAAAAGACCTGCTGAAGAACCTAAAGAAGGAAAAGCACCCAAAATTCACGATAAAACCATGAATGAAGAAACTCAAGAAGAATATCAAGATTTCGACGAACCACAAAGACCTGTAGATCCACCCCTAGAGAAGAATCCTCATAAGAGGAAACCTGCTTGGGTACAAGAACTTATCCAAGGTGCAGAGAGATATGGGGCTCTAGAAGAGAATCACAGGGAAAGAAAGAGGATCGGATCCTGCTCCAGGTATGTAGCTTTACTATGTGATTTCATTGATAAAGAACCTTCCAGTTACAAAGAAGCAACAGAATGGAAAGAATGGAAGGATGCTATGATTGACGAATGCCAATCGATCATGAAAAATGATGTTTAGGATGTTGTCCCAAGACCAGAAGAGAAGTCAGTTGTAACTTCCAAATGGATCTACAAGATCAAACATGCTGCAGATGGTAGCATTGAAAAATATAAGTCAAGATTCGTGGCTCGGGGTTTCTCTCAAAAAAAGGGAATAGATTATGAAGAAACCTTCGCACCTGTAGCCAGATACACTTCCATTAGATCTGTACTTGCTCTAGCTGCAGTGATGAAATGGAAGATACACCAGATGGATGTCAAGACTACCTTCTTGAATGGTGTAGTGGAAGAGGAAGTGTATGTAGAGCAGCCACTTGGTTTTGAGACACATGAAAGAGAGTCTCATGTATTCATATTGAAGAAATCCCTATACGGTTTGAAACAGGCACCCAGGACCTAGTACGACAGAATTGACAGCTTTCTATCCAGTTTGGGATTTACCAAGAGTAAAGCAGATTCCAACCTTTACTACAAGGTTGAAAATGGCAATCCAGTGATGCTTCTACTATATGTAGATGATCTATTTATGACAGGTACAGATGGGTTGATTGCTGATACGAAGAGAAAGCTTGTTGTTAAGTTTGAAATGAAGGACTTGGGGATGATGCATTACTTTCTAGGTATGGAGGTGTGGCAGAGTGCAAATGGAATCTTCCTTGGACAAGGGAAGTATGCAGTAGAGATTCTGAAGAAGTTTGGGATGATGGACTGCAAGGCTATGGCCACACCTATGGCATCAAACCTAAAGCTATTGAACGATGCTTCATCAGAGTTAGTTGATGCAAATATGTATCATCAGATGATTGGGCCATTGTTGTACGTGACGAACATGAGACCAAATATTTTCTTTGCTGTGAACACCTTAAGCTAGTTCCTGATAGATCCAAGACATGTTCACTTGATTGCTGCAAAGTATATTCTGAGGTACTTGAAGGGTACATTTGATTATGGGCTCAAGTATGATGCAAATCAGAAGATTAACTTGGAGGGTTATGTTGATTCAGATTGGGAAGGATATGCCATTGACAAGAAGAGCACTTCAAAGTGTTGCTTCAGTATGGGATCAGGTGTGATCTCTTGGTTTAGCAGGAAGAAATCTTGTGTGGCACTGAATACAGCTAAAGAAAGGTATGTCGCAACTTGTTCAGCTAGTTGTGAGGCAGTGTGGCTGCGGAAGCTACTGTCTGATTTATTTGATCTCCAGTTGGATACTACTTGTATACATTGTGACAACCAGAGTTGTGTAAAGTTGTCAGAGAATCTAGTGTTCCATGACAGGTCGAAGCATATTGAGATCAAGTACCACTATATCAGGGATATGGTGCAAAGGGGAGGAGTGAAGCTCCAATATGTTGCGACGGAGGAATAGATAGCTGATGTATTGACAGAGCCATTAGCTAGGGTGAAGTTCGAGTACTTCAGGGAGAAGCTTGGTGTTCTCCAGATATAGGTTTCCTCCAAGGGAAAGTGATGAGTCCCATAGCCATTATGACAGGGTGAGAGGATTGGTTCCTTCCATGGTCAGATGTAATGGCTGAGCCATTTTGTTATGGTGAGAGGATTGGTTCCTTCCATGTCAGATATGAGTGCTGAGATCCATATCCATTCTGATGGGTAGGTTAGATATAAGGGCTGAGCCATTCTGTCATGCTGAGAGGATTTCTTCCTTCCATGTTAAATATGAGTGCTGGCCATTCTGTCGAGTAGGACACATGTAAGGGCAATTTCCATTCTTTGAATGGAGCTGCCTGGTGAGGTACCAGTAAAACTCAATCTAGGACTGAGTAGCCATTCTAATGTGATATATGGATGTGTTCCCACTTGATCAAATGTAAGGGCTGAACCATTCTATCATGGCTAAAGGATTAAGTTCCTTCCATGTCAGATGTGAGTGTTGGCCATTCCGACGAACAAGTCAGATGTAAGAGCAATTGCCATTCTCTAGGAGAATGGAGGCACCTGGTCAGTTACCTGGTAGCTCATTCAAGGAGTACTGGGGGCCATTCTGATGTGACTGTACGATTGGTTCCTACAAGATCAGATATGATTGTAGAGCCCTTCCATCATTGTGAGTAGGATGTGTTCCTGCCTGGATGGATGTAAGTGCAGAGCCTTTTCATCATTGTGAGCAGGATGTGTTCCCTCCTGGATGGATGTAAGTGCAAATCCTTTTCATCATCGTGAGTAGGATGTGTTCCGGCCTGGATGAATGTAAGTGTAGAAATATTTCATCATTGTGAGCAGGATGTGTTCCAACCTGGATGAGAGTCTTTCATCATTGTGGTAGGATGTGGTTCCGACCTGGATGGAAGAACAAAGATCTTCCATCATTGTGGTAGGATGTGGTTCTGGCCTGGAAGAAAGTACGAAAATATTCCATCATTTTGGTAGGATGTGGTTCCATTCTGGATGGAAGTACAGAACTCTTCCATCATTGTGGTAGGATGTGGTTCTGGCCTGGATGGAAGAACATAGATCTTCCATCATTGTGGTAGGATGTGGTTCCATCCTGGATGTATGTCAGTACTATGCCTTTCTGATGAGTAGGTTAGATATAAGTGTTGAAGAAGACCTACATGGAGGCTAGGCCTACAACCAGCATGAAAAAGGGTTGGCTCTGTAGAACTTCCAGTGACGAGAATAATCATGAGATAGCACCAGTGATGATCTAGATCGAGTGATGTTCCAGATCCAGTGATGATGGCCAGTGATGAACCAGATCTAGTGATGATGATCCAGCAGTGATGATCTAGATTGAGTGATGATACAAATCCAGTGATGATGCCTAGTGATGATCTAGATCGATTGATGATCCAGATCCAATGATGATGTCCCATGATGATCCAGATCGAGAGATGATCTAGATTCGAAGATGAAGAGGACTTGAAGATGAAGATGAATTGAAGACTCAGAAGACTTGAGATGCGGAAGAAGAGATGATCTAGCTGATACAGAGAAGAAGACCAATACTGAAAATTGTGTCGAAAGAATACCTTCCTAGTTAAGAGGGAGTGTTGATGTATTTGTAACTTCAGAATGTATTCATCTATGTATCTTATGTATTGTAACCTGATGTTTATTCTGAGATGTATCTATAATGTAAATGAGTCATGTTGTCATGCCTCGATGTTCCGATCGGGAGGATCAATAATGTAAACAAGTCATGTCAAGTCATTATGGGTAACCCTCCGATTGTATAAGGGTTAAAGTCCCTGCAGTTCTGGGGCACTAGGGTTATTATACTCTTCTAGTAGAGGTCAGCCCTAGTAGGGTTTTAGTCATGTCGAGATTAGTATAAATAGAGAGCTGGAGTCTCTATTTATCACACAACTCATACACACTCAAGTGTAGCGCATAGTTGAAGAAGGAGAAGATACTGGGGCTAGACAAGAAGAAGATTACTGTTATCGGGAGGTCACTTACTGTTTTGGGATTTTACTATTTTGGTGCTAATTCTATCTCTGAGGAAGTTGTGAGGTTTTCTCCAGTTATGGTTTCCCCAAAGAAAAACACTGCGTTCATTGTCTCTTGTGTTTGATTGTTGTACTTGTTATTCTCTCAGTTAAAGATCCTAATAATGCTAGCTTAATGTTGAAATACTAACATAGGTGATGAGAAAAATAATTTTGATAACCCACTCGTTCATAAAACATGTACGGTGGATGCACTTTGGAGTCCTTCCTGGTCCATATCCTCATGCTCCCGTTCCCTCCATTCCAACACCATCTTCACACCTAGCGAAACAAACATTATGAATCTTTAGTATCATATAAATTTTCAAAATTTTTGACTCAATATATCTTTTTCTCCTTCATGCAGTACATGCGACTGTCTATTTAGACATGTTGCGTACTATACATGACTGTCCCTCAAGGAAACCCACGTACAGAACACGTTTACATGAGTTTCAACATAGTGAACCTACGTACACTACGTGACCTACTTTAGGATGCTTAAAAACATAAAATTGGGACTCAAAATTGAAAATTGCTAGGATCAAATTGAAGAGCTCGAGGTGTAGGCTTACCTGCAACTTGTGGAATTGGATTTTGTCCATTGGATTGTCCGCACCGATCGAATGAAGGAAGAGGTAAAAACTTGCTTTTTATGGCTAAAATTCAAAATGGTAAGTTTTATTTTAATTTTTGAACTATTTATAGAAATTATATTTCTAAAGTGGATTTTTTTCCTATAGTTCAAAATGTATTTAACTAATACCATATCTCTCTTGGCCTTGTAATAGGTTTTCATCATTATGAAGTGTTTTTGCTCCTATAGGGTGGCTTTTGTCATTTCCAATGCATTTTTGCATCTATACTTAATCCATGTTAAACTTACCAATCAACATTTTTCCACGGACTATGGTATTTTAAAGACATTAGATCCCCGTCTCTACCATTGTTCTTCCATGGATAGGACCTTCCTTTCATGAGTATCCTCATTTAGAACATATGTTGTCTTTTGATACTCATGCTGCAGTTGTTTCAGGTACAGGGGTATCCTCTTAGCTATTATTCACGCCAAATAGAGTTTCTTTTTTATCTCTTTTTACAAGCTATACCTTTATAGGACTCCCTGCCCTTATGTAGTTTCTTTAGGACCAGGTCTGACTCCTTAAAAATAGACTTGACTACCAATTTAACTTGTCCATTCAAGATCGTTAAGAATATGTGAATGGGCATCTGCATTAGTGGTAGGTTAACTCTTTCTCGGACCTTGCAGAATAATACGAGAAAGGATCACTCTCTTTTCTACTGAATTGAGAAGAGTATTCTCAGGCATAGGTTTATCACTTTTTTGGACCTGAGGGACTAAATTTACAGAAAAGGAACTCCTAGTATGAGCTTAGTTTTCTCTTTTTCGTGCTCTGGACCTAAACATGAAAAATATTTTGAGTGTACTTTATGTCTTTGTCATGCTCGTTAAACATTAAATAACAAAGCATCGAGTTTATTGTTGTAAGTCCCATTTCTCGTACTCAAATGGATATTTCTGAGTGATCTTGCTTTTCTTGACACTCGTAAAACTCAAGCTATATGATGTTTTCGAAGGAGCGTTGGGTAGGTGGTAATTTAACCTTTTTTGGACCCCCCTGACTAAGTACAAAAAAGGTTCACCTTTTCTTTCGTGAAAGTTAAGAGAGTTCTTTTGTGGCATGTTTTATACTTTTTCGGCTTCAAGAGACTAAATTGGATGAAAAAGGACCCCCCTGGAGTCTTCTTTGGAGTTTTCAGACTCTCTAAATGTGAAAACACCGACTGAGCATGTTGATGTATATGTAACTTCGGAATGTATTCTTATATGTATTTTATATATTGTAACCCGATGTTTATTCCGGGATGTTTCTATTATGTATTTGAGTCATGTGGTCATGCCCCGATGTTTGGATCGGGAGGATTAATAATGTAATCAAGTCATATCAAGTCATTAGGTAAGTCCCCACAGTTATGGGGCACTTGAATTATTATACACTAATTAAGGTGTAGGCTCAAGTAGTAATTATTAGGTCGAGCCTACGTGTGAAATGGCAATTCAAGTGAACGGACTAATATAAATAGAGAGTGTGTGTCTCTCTATTTATCACTTGTGAATTACATCACTTGCTCTCTCAAGTGTGGCGCACCTTTGGAGAAGGAAATACTTTGGCTTGACAGAAGACAGAAGGCTGTTGTTGTGTTGAGAGGTCATCTTACTGTTTTGGGTTCACATCTTGTGGTGATACTATCTTAGAGGAAGTTGAGGGGTTTTCTACATTTATGGTTTCCCCTCCCAAAACTCTTTGTGTCTCTTGTCTCATGTGATGTGCTTATGTTATTGCTGTGCTTGTTATTCTCTCAGTGAAAATATCTTAAGATAATGCTAGCTTAAATGTTGAAAAACTAACATGGTATCAGAGCTAACCTGAGAAGAAGACACTGTGCAGCTGCGAAGGCTAGGGCTTCCTTGTTTGTGGATCTTTCTCCACTATTTTTCAGAAAAATTAAGGGTGACTTACTCTCCTCCCTAGGGCGCGTCTTTCTCTCGAAACAGAATTCAATTCGGAGGATTTTCAGTTTTTGGACCTGTCACTGGGGCCGAAAATTAGGGATTTTTATAGAAGAGGAATTTTTCAGTGAGCCCAGGCCTGGATTGTTCTCCTACCCAAAATCGAAGTTAGGAACAAATTTGAAGGCATTTGGGTGGACAGAACTCTGAGAAATCAAAACCCTTGTTTCTCCTGAACCAGCTCTGCAGGATTTCAGCTCAAGCTTCAGTTTTGACATCTTGAACCAGGTAAGATCTAAAATATTTTGTATTTCCATTTGAGGTTCTTATTTAAAGATGTCTCATCATACCAAGCTTGATGAAAAGCTTGAGGGGGATGATAACTTCCGAGCTTGGAAGTATAGAATCTCCCTGGTCCTGGAAGAGAATGAATTAGACTCCTACATCCATGAGGAGATTCTAGTTCCAGAGGGAGATGAGGAAAAGGATCTTCATAAGAAGAATATGGTTATGGAAAAGAGGATCATTGCTGATTCAATCAAGGATTATCTTATCCCTCAGGTGTCCTCTCTCAAGACACCTAAAGCTATGTTTGATGCCCTAACCAAATTGTTTGAAGGAAAGAACATCAATCGGAAGATGACCCTGAGGAACCAGCTGAAGAATGTGAAGATTCAGAATGCAGAAACTATCCAGTCATACTTCACAAGGGTTTCTCAAATCAAAGAACAATTAGAAGCTGTTGATGAAGAAGTGGAAAATTCAGAGATTGTCATGACTACTTTGAATGGCCTCCCTAGGTCATGGGATGCTTTCATTCAAGGAATCTGTGCTAGAAAGAAGTTGGTCAAATTTAGCAGACTATGGGAAGAATGCTCTCAAGAAGAAGCTCGGATAGCAGCTCGAGAAGAGAATATGGGAAGTGAAGACCAAGCTCTTACAGCACACTCCAAGTATCACTTCAAGTCATCAAGGAAGAAGAAACATCATTCCAAAGGTAAGCCTTCTTATAAAGATAATCCTAAAAGAGATATGTCTAGGGTCATATGCTATACTTGTGATGAAGCAGGACACTTTGCAAAAGATTGTCCTAAAAAACCAAAGAAGATAAAGAAGAGCAACAAAAGAAGACATCATGCTCATGCCACAGAGGATGATGAACCTTCTATAAAGAGATCTAGATATGAAAGTGAAGATTATTCAAGCGAGGATGAATATGTACTGATTTCAGCTCTCACAGGCAACATTTCTCACGGAAGTGATGATTGGCTCATAGACAGTGGTGCTTCCAAACATATGACGGGATTCAAGGAATCTTTTGTGAGACTATCAGAACATGAATCACCTCACAAGGTGAAACTAGGAGATGACTACCAATACCCAATAAAAGGTAGTGGGGAATCTTCATACAAGCTAGAATCTGGTAAGTCTCTAAAATGAAAGAAGTATTGTTTGTTCCAAGACTTAAGAAGAATCTCCTATCCATTTCAGCATTGGATGCAAAAGGAATGCGGGTAGCATTCATAGATGGTCAAGTCATCATGTGGCCAAGAGGAAAGACTATCGATGATGCAGTAGTAATTGGTGAACAAGAAGGAGGCTTGTACAAATTGAAGGGACATCTAGAACAATCCTTGATCCATGATTCAGTAGATCCAAATGAACTTTGGCATAGAAGACTTGCACATGTGCATTACAGAGCATTACCTATTGCAAGTAAAGCTGTCGAAGGTCTTCCAGAAATTCAAGCAAAACATGAAGGGGTCTGCAAAGGATGTGCAAAAGGAAAGAATACAAAGAAGACATTTCCAAGCAGCGAAATCAAAGACAAAAGCATTCTAGAGATCATCCACTCCGATGTATGCGGTCCTATGTCATCAAACTCACTTAGTGGGTATGCATACTATGTTTCCTTTATTGATGATTTCTCTAGAAAGACATGGATTTATTTTATGAAGAACAAAGATGAAGTATACATACATATTCCAAAAGAGAAGAGAACAAAATTAGATCCTTCAGGAAAGAAGGGCATATTTGTGGGATACTCAGAAAGCTCGAAGGCATACAGAATCTACTTTCCAGGATACAAGAAGATTGACATCAGCAGGGATGTGACATTTGATGAAGACACAGCTTACAACAAATCCAGAAAGAGACCTGCTGAAGAACCTGAAGAAGCAGAAGCACCCAGGATCCGTGATACAATCATGAATGAAGAAGCTCAAGAAGAAGATCGAGAGTTCGAGGAACCACAAAGACCTTTAGATCCACCTCTGGACAAGAATCCTCATAAGAGGAAACCTGCTTGGGTACGTGAACTTATCCAAGGTGCGGAAAAGTATGGGGCTCCAGAAGAGAATCACATAGAAAGAAAGAGAACCAGATCAAATTCTGGGTATGTAGCTTTACTATGTGATTTCATTGACAAAAAACCTTCTAGTTATGAAGAAGTGGCAGATCAGAAAGAATGGAAGGATGCTATGATCGAAGAATATCAATCGATCATGAAGAATGATGTTTGGGATGTTGTCCCAAGACCAAAAGGGAAGTCAGTTGTCACTTCCAAATGGATCTACAAGATCAAGCATGCTGTGGACAGTAGCATTGAAAAGTATAAGGCAAGATTTGTAGCTCGAGGATTCTCTCAGAAAGAGGGAATAGACTATGAAGAGACTTTTGCACCTGTACCCAGATACACTTCCATTAGATCAGTACTTGCTTTGGCTGCAGTGGAAGTGGAAGATACACCAGATGGATGTCAAGACAGCTTTCTTGAATGGTGTAGTAGAAGAGGAAGTGTATGTAGAACAGCCACTCGGTTTTGAGACACATGACAGAGAGTCTCATGTATGCAGATTGAAGAAAGCCTTGTATGGTTTGAAACAGGCACCCAGGACCTGGTATGGCAGAATTGACAGCTTTCTATCCAGTTTGGGATTTACCAAGAGTAAAGAAGATTCCAACCTTTACTACAAGGTTGAATATGGAAACCCAGTGATGCTTCTACTGTATTTAGATGATCTATTTGTGACAGGTACAGATGGGTTGATTGCTGATACGAAGAGAAAGCTTGCTGTAGAGTTGGAGATGAAGGACTTGGGGATGATGCATTACTTTCTAGGTATGGAGGTGTGGCAGAGTTCAGATGGAATCTTCCTTGGACAAGGGAAGTATGTAGTAGAGATCCTGAAGAGTTTTTGGATGATGGACTGCAAGGCTATGGCTACACCCATGGCATCGAACCTAAAGCTATTGAGTGATGCTTCGTCAGAGTCGGTTGATTCTACGATGTATCGTCAGATGATTGGGTCATTAATGTACCTGATGAACACAAGACCAGATATTTGCTTTGCTGTGAACACCTTGAGCCAGTATTTGACAGATTCGAGAAGTGTTCACTTGATTGCTGCAAAGCATATTCTAAGGTACCTGAAGGGTACAATTGATTATGGGCTCAAGTACGATGTGAATCAGAAGATTAACCTGGAGGGTTATGTTGATTCAGATTGGGCAGACAGTGCCATCGACAGGAAGAGTACTTCAGGATGTTGCTTCAGTATGGGATCAGGTGTGATCTATTGGTTTAGCAGGAAGCAATCCTGTGTGGCACTGAGTACAGCTGAAGCAGAGTATGTCGCAGCTTGTTCAGCTAGTTGTGAGGCAGTATGGCTGCGGAAGCTACTGTCTGATATATTTGATCTCCAGTTAGATGCTACTTGTATACATTGTGACAACCAGAGTTGTGTGAAGTTGTCAGAGAATCCAGTGTTTCATGACAATTCGAAGCATATCGAGATCAAGTATCACTATATCAGGGATATGGTGCAGAGAGGAGCAGTGAAGCTCCTTTATGTTGCGACGAAGGAACAGATAGCTGATGTATTGACGAAGCCATTGGCTAGGATGAAGTTCAAGTACTTCAAAGAGAGACTTGGTGTTCTCCAGATCGAGGTTCCTTCCAAGAGAAAGTGATGAGACCCATAGCCATTCTGTCATGGTGAGAGGATTCGGTTCCTTCCATGTCAGATATGAGTGCTATAGATTCAAAGCCATTCTGACGAGTAGGTCAGATGTAAGGGCTGAACCATTCTATCATGGTGAGAGGATTTGGTTCCTTCCATGTCAGATATGAGTGCTGACTGCCATTCTAGGAATGGAGGCACCTGGTCAGTTACCAGGAACACTCAGTCTGGGACTGAGAAAGCCATTCTGACGAGCAGGTTAGATGTAAGGGTTGAGCCATTCTGTTCATGGCTAAAGGATTAAGTTCCTCCCATGGCGGATGTGAGAGCTGGACATTCTGTCGAGTAGGACAGATGTAAGGGCAACTGCCACTCTCCGAGAGAGTGGAGGTGCCTGGTCCGTTACGAGGTAGCTCAGTCAAGGAATGGGGGCCATTCTGACGAGAGTGTAGGATTCAGTTTCTACCAGCTCAGATGTGAGTGCACAAATCTCTCATCATTGTGGTAGGAGGGGCTCCGACCTGGGTGAGAGTCGTTCATCATTGTGGTAGGATGTGTTCCAGCCTGGGTGAATGTGAAAATCTTTCATCATTGTGGTAGGAGGGGCTCTGGCCTGGGTGAAAGTCGTTCATCATTGTGGTAGGATGTGTTCCGGCCTGGGTGAATGTGTCATTCTGACGAGTAGGTCAGATATAAGTGCAGAGCCATTTCACAGATGATAGTTGATTGTGCCTATCATGCTGGTGAATGTGAGTGCTGGGCCTTTCTGATGTGATTGCAGTTTACTACATGATTAGATGTGAGTGCTGGGCATGCCTTTCTAACAAGCGGGTCAGATGTAAGTGTTGGGCGTGCCTTTCTGACGAGTAGGTCAGATGTAAGTGCTGGGCGAAGACCTACAGGAGAGTAGGCCTACAACCAGCATGAAAAAGGGTTGGCTCTGTAGAACTTCCTATGACGAGATAGTACACACATGATGATGACCAGTGGTGATCCAGATCGAGCTATGATCCAGATCCAGTTATGATGACTCCGAGAGATCCAGATCGAGTGATGATCTAGATCCAGCAGTGGTGATCCAGATCGAGTGATGATCCAGATCCAGTCCAGTGATGATGATCCAGATCAAGTGATGATCCAGATCCAGTGATGATGCTCTATGATGATCCAGATCGAGAGATGATCCAAATCCAGATGACTTGAAGATGAAGATGACTTGAAGACGAAGATGATCCAGTTGATTCAGAGAAGAATACCAGTGCTGAAAACTGTGTCGAAAGAATACCTTCCTAGTTAAGAGGGAGTGTTGATGTATATGTAACTTCGAAATGTATTCTTATATGTATTTTATATATTGTAACCCGATGTTTA
>LPNX010200793.1:22622-63701 GCA_001517045.1 Pseudotsuga menziesii
TCTAGCTTAAATGTTGAAAAACTAACAAAGCATGTACTAGTTCAGGCTCATTAAATCCACGAATCAGTGACACTATTAAGCATTATTTTCTCTTCTCTTCAAGCTTGTTAAAAAATGAAGAGATATCTGAGTTGACTTTCCTGGACTTGTTAAAATTTAACAGGAAAGGTAAGGAAGAAGTTTTCTCTTGCTTTCAGTTAGTGGCAGCATGTCATCCTTGAACATAGTACTCTCTATTTTTTTCGATACCCATGTCTCAGTGTTCACTTTCAGTTCAGCTATTACTTCGAGTTTACTACTCCTCCTCTTGTCCATTATACCTGGGGAATATGATCATGTCTCCTACATGATAGATAAGTCTAGTTGTTCTATCTATAAAGTTAAAAGCTGCCTTAGGTCATCTCTATGTCATGCTCACTGTTCAAGGACTCAACTCAATGTATGATCTCTATCCCAATCCCATCATTGTCATATCTATTATCATTTGTGTCTACCTTCTTTCACCCAGTTCCTAGTCACTCTTGTGATCCATTGGAGGATCTATTGCCTTCCACATCATAGCATGGTTCCGCATCAGTACTTCCTAATGACGAAGACCTAGAGTTTTGATGAACGTACCTCAGGATTCACTTTCATCATTAGTGAACTCCTTTGCTTCAGTTTTTTATTATCACCTATTGATTGACAAACTGTTGAATCCGCTCCATGTTTGACTTCAACCTACATTTATTCACATGGCTTGTATTGTACTGGTTCTTTGGGATTGTTCATGAAGACCTTAGTTCCTCATTTATGGACTAAGTTGCGCAAGATTATGTTCCACTTATGTACACAGCTTCCAAATATTTGAAGACTCATCATTATTGTATATTGTGGCTTTAATCCACCTTTGTAATATACATGGTCTTGTTCCTGCATCATATGATGTACTCAAATATTGTAAAGGAGATAGTGTTCCAGTATATTGAACATAGAATCCTCAGATATGACTTTGTATATGACATTATTATGTATTTGTTTCAAGTACTACCTTTGCTACATTGGATTTCTGAGTTCTCCAAAGATAAAGATTATAATGTATTTCGGCCATCGCTTCCCTCTAACCTCACACATTAGGGGGCATATGTTATCAACCCAAATGGCACTTCTCCATCCGAGTGCCAACATTTCATATGTTGGCGCACAAAAGGACACTTATGGATTGAAGGTTGCCTAAAACACTATAGATGGGCATGTTATGAAATACATTCACTATCCATCCAGCTTGCCATTTTTACCTTTTCATATGTCAATTGATGTACGTGAATTTTCCTATAAGCAACCTGTGTACATACGTGACTTTTCCTATAGCATATCACGTACTGTATGCGAGTATTGTCATTGCAATCCATGTACAGATCTGTACGTGGGTTTTCCTTATAGAAACTTGTATGTTATACATGGGTTGCCAGTATCAATACTTGCGTACGCCTTCCTTTGACATTAAAAATAATAAATTGCAATTAATGGAGATGTGTTAAGCCCTAATCAATAACTATATTAACTGTCTCAACCTCCTCAACCTTTGAAACTACTCTATTTCACTGAGTATAAATAGAGGCCTTGGGGAGCGAATTAAAAGAGATACTTGGAGAGCAAAGTTATGCTGGTGGTATCTATTTAGAAGTCTTTGGAGCAGCAGAACTCAGAATCCTTTGGTTGTAGAGGAGTCCTTGTTTTAGGCGTTGGGTTGTAACCTTATCTCATTCACTATTGTTAATAAAGAGAATCCTTATTCCAAATGTGTGTTGAATATCTTTCATGTATCATGGTTTGATGAATATTTATGATTAAGCACTCTATATATTGTTTATCTAACTTGTCATATATACATGTATAACTTTGCACTTGGAGTATTTTTTTTTTGCAGGTGAAGGAGGTGCATCCTTGAAAGCTTTGGAGGAGAAGCAAAGTGGGAGAAGACAAAGCTGGGATCAACCGTCGTTAATCAAGTGAGTACATTCTATCTTCCTATTTCCTTTCTATACTTTAAAGCTAATTGTCTGCAAGTTTTAAGAGTATGTTGGTAACCCCATACCTTCGGTTATAAGGTGTTTATTCCTGAACAACACCTCTTGATATAGTTTCCCTAAATTTATTACTCATGCTTTGCTAAAATTCCATGACTGTATTTGATGTATGGCCTCTGTGGTTATAGAACCCATGCTTTTTCTATGGGTCTAAGATTCTCCCCTTGGTCACATAACCTTTCTAATTATGGTATCTATTGTTCTATGATAATTTATTTGATTCTATTATTGTTCTACTGCTAAGGTCTAGTTGTAAGGGACCCCTATAGAAAGTCTAAGTGTTGAATGGGATAAACACTACCTAGCTTACAGAAGTCCATATATAGTACTTCATCCTTAGATGAAGTTAAGACATGAAGGAAAGTTTAGAAAACGAACACCGAAACCTACTTCATTATTCATAAGCTTGAATTCACTTAAGGAAACACACAATAGGATAGTGTAAAGATTCAAGTAGAGTTATTGCAGTTATGGTCTCCTACATTTTAAATATACATATGCTTTTTTGTTTCCCATGCATTTTTCTTAATTTCATAGAGGCTAGAAGCCTAGTTATAGAATCCGAATACGTCTTACTTAAGTGTTTTCTCACCCCACAATCATCTGATGGAAGGAGAAAGGATGGAGGAAAAAAGATAAGTTGGAATAAGGTAAAATTGGATTTCCGCACCCTTGAGTCCATTGCCAAAGGTGTGAGGCGGGAGGCAAAAATCAAAAAGTAGGAAAAGAAAGAAGGTAAAAATGTTGGTTTTCCGCATCCCAGGCTCCGCCTGCGGAAGGAGGAAGGCGAGAGGCGGAAATCGGAAAACAAAAAAAGAAATAAGGAAAAATGTGGGATTTCTGCTACTCGAAGTCTACCCACAAAATGTGGAAGGAGAAAAGAGGAAATTCGGAAGTTGAAAGATAAAGGTAAGATATTTCAGGTGTTCCGCTACCCGGAGTTGGCCTATGGAAGGTGGAAGAAAGAAAGTGAAAGATGAACAAATGAAGGTGTTGTTTGTTAAGTTTCTGATTCCCGCAGTCCGAAGTAGAAGGCTGAAGGTGGAAATGTGGATAAATGATCTGGCTGAATGTTAAGTTACTTATTCCTGTACTCTGCAGCAGAAGGCGAAAAGGCAGAATGTGGTAGGAGAAACTGTGGGTAAATGATCTCGTTGCATGTGCACGTTAAGTTTTTGATTCCTGGATTCCATAGTGGAAGGAAGAAAGATGGAGTGCGGAAGAAGGATATATGGATAAATGATTCCATCACATGTTGAGTTTCCAACTCCCGCAACCCGCAATGGAAGGTAGAAAGGAAGAAGGCAGAAGGAGGAAACAGAAAAAAGGAAACTGTAAAATATGGAGGTTTTCATGAATCATAGACCACAATGGCGAAATTCAGAAGGAAAAAAGATTTAATCCTAGAAATATTTTGACTGTGGAAAGGACTGTTGCAGGAATAATTAATCATAGGAATGAATGATTAAAGGAAGATTCATGACCATGCCTTATTCAAAATAAAAAAAATTATGCATGTTAGCATGTTATTTGGGTATGTTGCAATTTCCCTAATAGATGAAGGTGGGAATATCATCAGGGAATGAGGCTCTCTCAATTTTATCCTTCATTCTTCCATGAGTAACTAGGCCAAGTTAATGGAAAGGAATCCATGTACTACTATGGGATTTTCAACCCTTTTTGAAGATTTCCTTACACTAAAACTTGGTGTAGGAGGTTTGATGTATTCATTTAATGATTTGGTTTCATTCTTTCAAAGACACCTTGATGCATTATCTATTCCACAATCATTTCCTAATAACACCAATAATTTGGTACTTTCCTATACTTTGACAAAGGATAATGCATTTATTATTCTACACTAGATCTCTCCCTCTCTCTCACTCCGCTACTTGTCCACTTACACCTATCCACAAAACCCACTCTCTCAATTTGTGCTCCTATCCTTAACCCTTACTAACCCATTATCTCATCTATTTCCCCCTTGCTCCAGTTACCCCCAATATACTAACACCCCCCTATGTATCCTCTCTCTCTCTCTCTCTCTCTCTCTCTCTCTCTCTCTCTCTCTCTCTCTCTCTTCTTCCCCTTAACTCTAACTGTAATGTCCGTAAAATTTTAAAAAAAAATCATAGGCTAATAAAAGACTAGTTCAAGGACATCATTTAAACTTCTGCGGAATAAAACTTGATTGTATACTGAACCTAAGTTTCGTAAGCTTCATTTCCTCTATGTGTTTTCCTATTTAATGATGATTTTTTATATGATGTTGTTCTATTACTTTGACATGTTTGTACGTTTATTTTTCATGTCTATTAGTTGCGGACATTTGTCGACACTTATGTTATGTTACGTTTTACTTTTACTTTACGTGTCTTTAAATTCATTTATGGTTTTATTTATAAAGAGTATGACTTACCTCTGTATCTCAAGGGGTGGAGTGGCGGGGTTCTATCCCTTAATGGACCACTTAGAAGGGTAAGGATTCCTATTGCTATGGGGTTTACTTAATTTGTCATGAACTAATCCAGGATCCTATTTTTCTTGTGCAGACTATTTCATCGGTCAAATCAGTATTATGATCATGCCAATAAAAATGTCCTACATCTACAATAGGATGTATCTACACTACATTATTTCTATGCATAACTGTTTGAAGAGAGGACTAAAGTTCTAAGCCTAAACTATACCTAAATCCTAAGGTAATAAGGGTTTATGAGATTATATGTATGCATGTCTATAAACTATTTGTATAAACTCTATGTTAAGGTTTTAAAACCTTATATGGAACATAACATATGATTTGAACTATATGGTAAAAAGGGGTTTATGTTTATGGCATAAACATATTTCATTGAAAGTTTGCAATAGCATGAAGATGGAGGGTTTAAGAATTAAGTGATGGGTTTGATGCACAATGGTGTATACAATATGCTTTCAAACTATATCGTAGTGGGATTTGATCTATGTGATAGTGCTGGACAAGGTGGAGAATTAAATGATCCTTTGGAAGCACGAGAAGAATTCCTCAAGCATTGTGTAGGGTTTCGATATCATTCATTTCATTATTTTTTGTTATGGTGAAGGTAGTGGTCTCGCTCCTGTTGAGAGCTACACAACCAATAGAATTCCACCTATGCTTCATCCTTGGTCTACACCTTTGTAATGTTTATTTTGTTATGGTTTGAAGAACACATACTTTTGATAGCCTCCATTGTTTGTTTTTGCAGGTGACAGAGTGCGGTTACTCTGTGTGGCTTGGGGCAGTGTCGTAGGTTTCTTGTGCAACCAATATCTGGGTAAGCCCCATATTTGGCAATGGACTTACACTTACTATGTGTTTTAATAGAGGAATCAAGCTTGGTTGTGGGGGAAATCATCAGGTTGATTCGTTTTATTGTTTGGGTTTTTGATAATTGGTTGGCATTTACATACGCAACTGTGTAGCCTCTCATGGATATGCCAAATGTAATTTTTGATATGTATAGATTTTTTAAAAGCTTGGCTCATCTCTATGTATTAAATTATCATTTTGAAACAATCTATATTTGGTTTTATTTAACTTAATGGGAAACTTTGTTTGGGTAACGACTTTGTGTTTCTTCTTATGTTTTTTTTCCTTTGTATTTACAGTGCCATTGCTTGGAATGGCACCAATGATGATTTGACTGTGTAAATTATGCTTTATGGTAACAGTGTGTGGTTTTTACTTGAATAATGTGGACTGTGTTGGTTTTAATCATAACATACTTGGGCTTGTTTGGTGGTCATAAGCATGAATATTGGCTTGTAGCATTGATATGAAGCATGGGTTTATTATTTAAATGTGTTTCATGCTGCATATTGTGACTATGCATTTGATATATAGGGAAAAAGGGCATAGCTCTATTTCATCATAGATGTATAGTTGGTTATAATAAAACCTTTATGGGAATCCTTAAAGGCGAAACCCTTGTTATATAAATCATAGTGTGTTGCTTTTTTGTTTGAGACTACACGATTCAATCCTGGGCTGGTAGAAAAATTAGATGGATTTGTGATTTGAGGGTTGTAAACCCATGATTCATTTACATCATTCTTTGGTAATGGTTTATAGTACTCCACTAACATGATGCGTTGGGAATAGCTCTGTTTTTAATATTTTATTTAAAATTGTAAATGACTTGATTTTATTTGCTCATAATGTTTAGTTTGTAATTTATGAAATGAAAATAAAGTCCCATAGCCAATCCTTTACAGGATTCGATGGATGGGATGGGTGAGATAAAGATTGGGTGTATGGTTATAGTTTGTTAATTTTATTTGTGATTCTTGTTTAGGCCCTTGGCCTCCATGTTTGGTTTAAATTTGATAGTTGTGTTTTCTTTTCATAGTATGGATTACAATGTGTATTTAATGTACTCTTTGGTTTAAGTTTTGACATTTATGATTTAATTATAAGATGGAAACAAAAGCGTTTTCACTGGAAATATGAAATCTTTCAACATTCTCAATTTGGTTTGAGGTTTAAGATATTTAATCTTTGGTTCTTTTGTTACTTTAAATTTGTATTTTATTAGTTGTTTTTAAATGTTTTGGACATGGTTTTAAATTAATGAGTTCATAGATTTGATCTATGTTATGCATATTTATAATTATAAATGGTTTATTTAAATTGTTTTGATGCAGATATTACATAATGTTTTAGTTTCAAGGAATGTATGAGTTTATTTAGTTTTAATTAATATTAGGGTTTATTTTACCTAGATTTGTGAAATCTCTCGTTTAACTTTAGTCTATCTTGTAAGTAGGATTTTAACCTAGGTTACCATGTTTGATATTTACTTTCTAGATATGTTTAAATTAAAACTTATTAAACTATAAATTCCTATCAAGGAAATAAGTGTTGAGGTTAATTTAAACAAATGAATTAATCTGCAATATAAAATTTAACTCTAGATATTATATAGAAATAACTCAGACTGAGTTTCAATAACTTAAACTAATGTAAATATAGATGGAGCATGTATTCAATATGAAGATTTCCAAATCAAGATTATAGACACTAATTAGTAAAATATGTAAGAACTAGAGAAGGTAAAAACCTAATACCTACAATTTGTAGTTTATTAATGGCTAGAACTCTCCACACTTAAACACACATAATTTATAAGCACTTACATAATTTTTACCTTAGATATGTCAACCGAATAAATTGCGAACTACCACGTTCCACCCAACCATGAACCAGAACCATTTCTGGTTTTAGTCTGGATCCCCCCGACCTGTTTCCAATATGAAAGTAGTCTAGAGATCCTGAAGGTAAGGCCTTTCTTATTTGGAATCTCAGGTTCTGAACCAAATTGATTTTCTTTTGAAAATTCTCTCCAAACTTATTAGAAATCAATGATCCACTAAAAATTGGAAATATAATAGAATGGAATGCCCAAGCCTTTCCTTGTCTTGGGTCTTTATAGACAATCTTTAGGAAAAATAGTAGTTAAACTTAAGTTAGATAAAGAATCCATTCTCTTCTTGAAAATAATCTTGAATTGATTTATGTGAAGCTAATAATTTATTATAATTAACTTAGGAACTCTTTTAGTAGTTCCTAATTTGACTCTTTTAGGATTTAATATTTATTTAATTACCTTTAGTAAATAATAACATATAGGATTTTTAATAATTATTATAGGTATTATTATTCCCTTACATTTAATATATGTACTTACCATTTTACTCGTAACATATATAAACTATATATATACATATAGAATTGTTAATATTTATTTAGGCATCGTATAGCATGATCGCAATTACACTATGCGTTCATTAGCTTATAATTATTTCTTTTATCAATGCCTTTAGGTAGGGTTCATCAACTAAGTTAGGCATCTATAAACCTCCTTTCATGTTGTATTACCTTGTATATTGTGGTAGTTATTAAGTACTTGATGAGAAGTAGAAATTCAAAATTTCATTTCATCAACTTAAAAATAAGTAAGATAAGATCAGTGTTTTTCAGAGCCGTTCCCACTCAACACAATTAATTTTTCAGTAACTCCTAGTGTTATTCAGAACCCACACTCAATTCTAAAATTGGAAATAAACACTTAGAGCAATTCCAGATCCTTTCACTCAACACTAATGCCAGGATGTACTTGTATAATACACCTAGGGATACAATGGCCAAGGATCTAATGTTCCAGAGCTTATGCTCAACATCAATTTGTAATGCTCTAGGGATTATTCCCAACACTTCCAATTCTTATATTCCATGTGCTTCAGAGCTTATACTCAACAAAAACATTTCATAACTCATGTGTTACAGACCTGGCACTCAACACAAACATAAAGACACTCATGTGCTCCGAATCTCATGCTCAACACAAAAATCAAATCACTCATGTGTTCCAGGGTCCACGCCCAACACATCCAATCACATACATTCTAAATAAAACATATCCATTGACTTACGTCCAATATATCTAAAAAATCATCATACTGATGTGCACTGGGGTATTACGCCTCAATATACAAAACATAATCATCAAAGCAACACCATATGCAATTGGACTTATGCCAATTAGTGTTAGGTCAACATATGGGATATTACACTAACCCCACTTATAACAACATAATTTTTTTTGGCACAATTAACATGTCTGAAAATTGGTATTGTACCTATATTTGGTCATCTAGTTGGTTGAAAGGCCTTCCTGAAAATTTGTACATTGAACCTCTTCATTTTATTGCTCAAAATTGGAAGCGAATTTCAACTCACCTGCAAAACACTCCTTTGCTGAAGTATGTAAGTTCTTCCAACAACACAAATTTGGAAAGTGTATTTAATGCTACCTTCTACAGAATAATTTATCTTTCGTTATAGGAGGTGAACATATTGTGGCTGAAAAAATGGTCTGAGGATCCTGGAATTGCCACCAAATATTATTTCATTCATGAATCTACTTATAAGGAAACTATACATTTAGGTCCTCGAGACGGTTGAATCAACATCCTAAAATTACAGATCTTTGTATGTCGGAGTTTTTTTAGAAGCTCTTGCATGTAGTATCAGACTCAATAGGTAGTAAGCGTGTTATCACCATTGCGTATTTTTGGACTATTCATCTGTAAGTAACTACATCTGGCCTGGACGGGCAAGGGATGTAGGAAAATTGTCAAATTCACATTCTATTAAGGAATATAGGTTGTTATGCAAGTCATTGGTTTGATTCTCAATGAAATGCATGTGAAGGTTGATCCCCAAGTTGGTCGCACATAAGGTTTATAGTGGTATCCATTGGAATCAACCCCATGTTACACATGTACGAGATTGGCACTGTTTCTTATTCCTCTTGCATACAAACAAAATAAATACATCTATCTTGGAAAACTTAACAATCCCCGCGAGAATATTCCCCTCATAGCTGAAGATGGGGATATCATCAGGGAGCGAGGTTGTCTAAAGTTTATCCTTCCTACTTGCATGAGTAACTAGGTTAAGTTAATGGAAAGGAATATCTATCTTACTATGGTATTTTCAACAATTTTTGAATATTTTATTACATTAAAACCTTGTGCGGGTGGATTTATGTATTGATTCACTTATTTGGTTTAATTCTTTTAAAGACACCTTGATGCATTAGATATTCAACAATTATTTCCTTCGACCACCAATATTTTGGTTGTTTCCCATGATTTGAAAAAGGAGAATGCATTTCTTATGCTATAATAAATTTCTCCCTCTATCTCACTCCCCTATTCATCCACCTACACCTAACCCCAACATCCCCTCTCTCATGCTTTTCTCCTATCCCTAATCCCTACAAACCCATTATCTCAATCTCTTCCCCCCTTGCTCCACTTACCCCCAATATGCTAACACCCCATCGGTGTATTCTCTCTCTCTCTCTCTCTCTCTCTCTCTCTCTCTCTCTTAAGTCTAGTTCCACGCAAACCCTTTAATCCCCTAACAACCCCCTACTCTCTCTCTCTCTCTCTCTCTCTCTCTCTCTCTCTCTCACTCACACACACACACACACACACTACTACTACCCATATTTGTAGCTATATCCCCCCTCTTCCTCTCTCTCTCTCTCACCCCCTCTATTCCCTTATCTCTCTGTCTCTCTCTATCCAAAAAACTCACACTCCACGTCTATACCTCCCTTTCTCTCTAATCACCGTAAGTTCCTCCCCATACCCCTAACCCTGCCAACCTCTGAATGTTATCATCACCAAACAAAACAATATAGTTGTAATGTTAAATATCACATGAACATTTTAGTGAACAAAAATGCGTACGTGTTATTATTACATATGCTACTAACCCCCCAAAACACTTATTATATCCCCTATACAACACTTATATACCCTCACATTAATCTAACGCTTCTCCCCAAGCCCACTAACACACCGTACTGCTACCTCCACAGGAACACACACACACACACACACACACACACACACACACACACACACACACAAACACACACACACACACATCCATAGGTATATTCCTATAACTAGCACCCCCCTCACCTATCTCTCTCTATCCTAGACACACACACACACACATACCCAAATCCCTTTGTCTCCCCATACCACCTACACCTTCCCTCCTCTGTCTCTCTCTCTCTCCCCCAAACACACATCCTATGTATATCCTACCACTAACAACCCCCTCCCATATATATATATATCTCCCTCCCCGCACCCCATCTTCCCCCCTATGTAATACTAACCTCCCATCTCTTCCCTAACTCTTAGTAACCCTCGCTCCTCCTCTCCTCTCTCTCTCCCCCTCTATATCTCTAACCTAAACATCTACACTCCACACCTATACCCTATTTTTTCTCTAATCACTCTAATTTCCTCCTGAAACCCATAACCCCCACCCTCTCCCTCCCTCCCCCTAACTCTTACTAACCTCTTCTCCACTCTCTCTCACTCCCCAACACATCCAACTACACCTAACCTACACCCCCCTATCTATTCCCCAACTCTCTCTCTCTCTCTCACTCTCTCTCTCCCTCTCTCTATATTTCTCTCTCTCTCTGTCACACACACACACACACACACACACACGCAAGCGCATGTGCGTGCACGCACGCACACACACACACACACACATCCATATGCCACTCAATACGACTAACAATTGGTAATTGTATTTGTAATTTTGGAACATATTCTGATGTATATTATAATTATATGTTGTTGTACCCCCATTGGAGACGCGTTTTCCTCCTTGGATGATGTATGTATTGTGTGTATACCTTGAGATACAACCTCCTTTCTAAGTCATGGAAATAGTTCCCAATGTGACATCATGTAATGTGTATTTGTAGTCTCTCTAGGAGAAGTAGTCCTTGTTAATGAAAGAGGTCTTCCCAGTCATGTAAAAGGTTAAGGACTTGATTAGTATAAATAGGAAGGCACCCTCCCTCATTTATACACATATCATACTCACTCAAGTTCACATGAGAGAGAGAGAGAATGGAGGAGAGATAGATAGTTGATGAATACTTCTTATTACTGGGATTCATCATCTTATGACATAGTATTTGTGACTGTACTATTATGAGGAAGTTTGTAGGGTTTTCTCCTTTATGGCTCCCCGATGAAAAAATTTGTTCCTTATGTATTTGTTATATTGTATGCATCTAGTTGTACTAGTTATTCTTTCACAAAAATATCTTAATTAAACTAATAATATCTAGAAAACTAACATGGTACCAGAGCCTCTCTAAAAGAAGTCACTGTACAGATGCGAAAACTAGGGATTCCTAGTTCAAGTTGTTCTCTCCATAGATCATCAAGAAAAGCGAGCTAGGATAACTTTCCTCAATTGGGAACATCTTTTGGTGGAAGCAGTTTAAGATTTGAAGAAGTTTAATTTTTAAGCATGTCACTGGTATTGAGAGAAACTAGGGAATCAAGTTTCTGAGGCTTCTACCTCAGTCTTCATAAAGCGACCTTGCTGAGCAACTCTCCTCAAGGAGGCACATCTTTCTATATAAACAGAATCCCCAAACTCCAAGTTTGGAAATTAGGGTTTCTTTGACAAACTCTAGGTGAGCAAGATATCGAATAAGGTCAGACACCTCAAATCGGTAAGATCTAAATATTTTCTATTTCCATTTGAGGTTCTCATTTGAAAAGATGAATCTCCATACTCATCTTGAGGACAAGCTTGGAGGGGTCGATAAATTCTGAGCATGGAAGTACAGAATCTGACTAATGCTTGAAAAATATGATTTGGATCACTACGTCGCCGAAGATGTTTTGGAACTAGAGGGAGATGAGGATAAGGATGCTCATAAGAGAAGGATGGCTAAGTCCAAGAGAATCATTGTGTATTCTATTAAGTATCACCTTATTCCTAGTGTGTATCCATTTAATACACGGAATGAAGTATATGATTCTTTGATAAATATGTTTGAAGGAAAGAACATCACTCGAAAATTGACTTTCAGAAACCAATTGAAGAATGTGAAGACACAGAATCCGAGACTATATAGTCTTAGTTCATAGTGGTTTCTCAAATCAAAAAACAACTTGAAGCAGTTGAAGAGAATGTCGAAGAAGGAGAAATCATAATGACTACCTTGAATAGTCTCCCTATATAATGTGACTTATTCATTCAAGAAATTTGGGCAAGAAGGAAGTTGATCTCTTTTAGTAGAATTCGAGAAGAATGTGCATAAAAAGAAGCTTGACTTCTGACAAGAGAAGAGAAGATGGGATAAACTGAAGATCAATCTCTCATATTTCACACTAGGAAGAACTTCAAGAAGAAGGAGAAGAAGGAGAGATTTCATTACAACCAGAAGAAGGACAAGAAATAAAAGAATACCAAGAGAGATCCTTCCAATGTTTGATGTTATACTTGTGATGAAAAGGGACACTTTTAAAGAGATTGTCCCATCAGGAAAAGGAGACACCATGCTCATTTTTTCAAAGATGATGAACCAAGAAGTAAAATATTAAGAAGAGAGAAGGATGATTCAGATGAAGTGTATGTGCTAATCTCAACACTTATTGACACTATCTCACATAGAGTAATGATTGGCTTGTGGATAGTGGAGCTTCTAAAGACATGACGGGATACAAGGAATCATTCATTAATATATCTAAACATGAGTCACCTCATAAGGTGAAAATTGGGTATGATTACCAATACCCCATAAAAGGGAGTGCAGAAGATTCATATAGGCTTGACTCAAGATATGGGTTCAGAAAAATCCATTACATCTGATTGTGGATAATGGTATCTAGAAGAACTTCGGTTATGAAGATCTTATGAAGAAATTAGGTCTTGTCACCACTCCACATCCTCATCCTTACAATATTGGTTTGATGAAGGATGGAAAAGATATAAGAATCACACGCCAATGAAGACTCTCCTACTTTATTAATCCTTTTGAAGATGAAGTATGACATCGCACCGCTTTCTGTAGTCGATGCCCTATTCAGAAAACCTTACCTATGGGATCAACACAGTACATATCAGTCATGGGATTAGAAGTTGATTCTCAAAATTTGGAAACAATGGTATGACATACCAAAGTGACAACCCTGTCAACGGTTTATATGATAAGTTACAAACAAACAAAAAAACTTATTAATCATGCTCAGAATTTCACATTAATTATGATAAAGCCTCAAAATTCTAGGAAGACTACAACAACAAGTCGAGTCACTGACCAACAAGTAGCTCTCGACAACAACAAATCGACCACATTCTTGAGGAATACCAGAACGTATTTCAAGATCCAAAAGGAGTACCTATGCATTATTAGGTAACGCATTCCATTGAACTTGTTCTTATTTCTTCATTACCTAATGCATCTATTTATAGAAGATCCATTCTCAAGAAAGAAGAGATTCACCAGAAAATCTAGTATTTGATTGAAAAAGGTTATATCCTCCCCAACTCCTCTCCTTATAGAATTCCATTCATCCTAGATCCAAATAAATACAGGACTTGGCACATGTGCATCGACTATTGGGATTTCAATAAAATTTTAGTAAAGAACAGATACCCTCTTCCAAGGATAGACAAACTTATCAACAGTTTGAAAGGTGATAAGTTCTTTATAAAGATCGACCTCAAATCGAGATATCATCAAATTTTGTTCGAGTCCACTGACTTATGGAAATGGCTTTGAAGGCGAAGGAAGGATTGTTTGAATGCTTAGTCATGTCTTTCGGATTAACCAATGCACCTGCAACCTTCATGATATATATGGATGACCTTCTATGACTTTTCATCGACAAGTGTGTCATTGTCTATATCGATGATATCCTGATTTTCAGTTGATCATGGGAAGAACATGTCATACAACTTCGATAAGTATTTGACACTCTCTATAAACATTGACTCTATCTGAACATGGAAAAATGCTCATTTGTGATGACCAACATCAAATATTTGGGGTATGTAATTGAATCTGCAGGCATTCATGTTGACCTAGGAAAAGTACAAATTCCCAAATATTGGCCCATTCCTTAAAACATTCATGAACTAAGAATTTTAATTGGTTTGGAAAATTTCTATCGACGGTTCATACTTGGCTTCAGCCACATCGCATGGGCTTTGAATCAACTGACTAAAGGAAATAGGAAAAATGTCTTCAAATGGACACCGACACAACAACAAGATTTTGAACGACTCAGAAACAAGATTTGTACTGCAACAGTACTTGTGTTACATGATTTTCATTAGCCTTTTTACATTGAGACGGACGCATCGGATTATTCTCTTAGCGTAGTGATCACTCACTCAGGTCAACCAGTTGTTTTTCATTCCAAAACTTTCAACGACACTGTTAAAAGGCATTCGATGTATGAAAAAGAACTATACTCCATTGTGCAAGCTCTTAAGCAATGGAGACACTACATTCTTGGAAAGGAAATAATAATCCTCACTAACCATAAAACTTTGCAGTTGGCTCCGTCCTAGTCAAAATTATAGACAACTTGACAAATCAAGTGGATTAATTACTTGCAACAGTTTTAGTTGGTAATTAAGTATCGCAAAGGTAAATCCAATGTTGCAATCGATTGTCTTAGTCAATCACCCATTACTCTGTTGTCTATAGTGATGAGTATGTAGGGTTATGACACCACTGCTTGGTCATAATTGTATTCGGTATAGTGTGAATTCTCCATAATTTATCGACAGCTTCAGGCCGACACGTTGTATACCATCGTCTACTTCCTGAAGGACACTTTTCTATACAAACTTGGATAACTTTTTCTACCGACCAGTGAGCACCGATAGAAGCTCATTTGGGATGCGCACTACAGCAAAACTATAGGACATTTTGGAGTTGCAAAAACACTTGTTATCCTCCAAAAGTATTTTCACTATCCTTCACTTAAATATGATCAACAAGTACATTCCATCATGCATAGTTTGTGCCATTGCTAAACCATCGAATTGATGACAAGGAATGTACACACCCCTACTAGTTCCTATTTGACCATGGGAATCTATTTCTATGGACTACTTGATGGGATATTCTTCTACCAAACATCAGCATGAAGTGATCTTAGTAGTATTCGACATATTCTCTAAGATGTTTATACTTATACCATGCAAGAGACTAAGAAAACACAACAAACTGCTCAAATCTTCTTCAAATATGTTTGGAAACGTTATGGCCTCCCAACGACCATTATTTCTGACATAGATGCTATATTTATCAGCATCTTTTAGAAAAAACTTTGGAAACATCTTGACACAATACTTTCTTTATCAGCATCCTTCCATCCATAGACAGACGGACAAACAAAAGTTGTAAATCACTTGGTAGTACATCTCCTTCACATGTACAACCACAAGCATCGTTGAACATGGAATGACAACCTTCCATACATGCAACATAGCTACAATCATGCTCATGACAGTTCTATGGTAAAGAGTTGAATTGAGATGTTATGTATTCCAACCCTTGATGCCTATCGACTTGATCAGTTCCTCAACACCGACTTCGAAGGATGAGAAGTTGAGCAAGCATTAAAGTTCAAAGATGAAATCTACAACACCCAGAAGAAAGCACATGAAATGTTGCAATGAGTTAATGCAAATGCTAAGGCCTGACACAACAAGAATCGTATTACACATTCATTCCAAATTGGGGATTAGGTCTGGCTACATCTAAAGAAGGAGCGCTTCACTGGTCCATATAGAAATATGAAACCTTTGCAATATGGTCCATATAGTATCCTTAAATAGATTGGAGAAAATGATTTCAACTCGACATTCCTACATGCCTTAACCTGCATCGAGTCTTTAATGTAGATCTACTTCGACCATAACATGCACCATTGTTGGAACAAAATGACTTGCATACAACAGAATCCGAATACATACATCCAGTTGTTTAGGAACCGCTTCTTTGTGACACCATTGTGAGACGACGCATACGTCATACAATGACGAACTCAATTCCCTTATTTCAAGTGGCTAAAGCTAGACAGATCCCCACGCAAGAACAATGGTACTTTGCTACTGATGTAGCCAACAAGTTTCCTCACCTGAGTGAATACACAATGGGTACCATTGTTTCTTAAGGAAGGATGAATGATCCAACCAACAGTTGGAATTTTGTCAAACTTCGACAAAGTCTAGCACTTCGACTACTTCGACAAGTTCAACATTGACTTTGATAATTACGAAACTTGGCACAACCGGCTTCGATAACCTCGACAGGTTTTGCGCTAGACATACAACAACTTGACATGCCTTGTCGACACCGATGACTGTCGAACATCGACAGAATGCATATGTCTTCTAGTCGTTTGCAGTGGTTGAAATTTCAAACCGTTATAACTTCTTTTGGAACTGAACATAACATGCAGTCACCCAGGTGTCTCTACATTTTATATAAACATCTACATTATTGTAACAATCAACCAACTTTCATGGAGAAGAAGTAATAATAGAAATTGGTTCGAATTCTTGCATATTGTTTGTGCGCATACTTTCTGTCGATAGAGTGTATTTTCTTCTTTATTTGTTTTTTTTCTATGCTTCCGCCATAAGAGTGCTCGACTCATTCATTCGACTATTATCCCCAGTGTGTACCTCGACATGGCTTGGATCACAAAAAGGTAGATAAAAATATATAATATAAAGTGAATAATATTTAAAACGTTGTGTAAATTTTAGTGTTAATTTATTAACAAAATATAAAATATAAACTTATAAAAAAAATAAAAAATATTAAATTTCTTAAAATAAAATATAAAATTATATAAAGAAATATTTTGAAAAATGTATTTAAAAAACATAAAAAAAGAGAAATATTATTTAGTATTCTAATAATTAAAATATCATACCGAATAAACTATATAAGAATGATGATTATTATTTTTCACTCAAAAGAGTTTTAAATCATCTGCAAACCTTTGGAGTTGGGCATCCACCTAGTCACATACACATTTAAGATTAGCAAAATTTAATAGATTACAATATATAATGAGCCATAACAAGAACAGTTCCTTTAAATGTTTCGACGAAGAACATGTATTGACAGATAAGGTGCACTGAATTTTTTTGTCGGCCAACGACTTATATCGGCATGAACACGGTACAACGAATTGTCTGATACATGCAAGGTCAAAGATACTATAACGTTGGAATCAAAATGGAATTAAAGTATAACAAAAAGTTAGTGCCTTCACCTTTAAAAGCAATCATTAGTAGGTAGCCGGGTGCTGCCAAATTTTATACTACATTTTGATTTTGTAAACAATTGTTGTATTGTGCATGACTCAGTTTCCATTCACAATTACCAACACTCTTTTAGCATTTCCGTATGGTTGGTGCAATGTCGTGTATGCAAGAAAAAGAATCTGCCGTATATAATAATAATGTTAAAGTCGGCAATATACACATATTGCAATAATTATCCATGAACGAGTGAATCGGAGTAGACGCCATGCACGTACAGACGGAAGGAATAAAGCTCATAGAAAAGATCAAATCGATGGAGATGTCCACCTATGCTTTCTTGTGGAATCATTGTTTCAATTTGTTTATGTAATACTTGTCTTAAATCTTGATGTCAAATTATAATCTGCAACAACAGATGAACCATCTTCTTGCATTGTTCAAACTTCAAAGATTTATAATTATTTGCATTGGAACCCTCACATTGTTTTCCTTGTACTTCCGAAATAAATTATAAAGAATAAATAGGTAATATATTGACCAAAATCAAGGTTCATAACATTGTGAAGGAGTATGAACTAATTTATAGAGGTTTTATCAAAAACGCGTCTGGCTGCTAGGGTTTTCCGTGGCTTGCGCAGGCCTTGCCGTCCCTGCCTCCGCCATGGATCCTCTCGATCCTGACCTTGGAAGCTTAGATGAATGGTTCCTGAATATTGTTGCCTCTCTAGCTCCCCCTTGTCGAGTGCCCGGGTCCTTCTAGTTTCGTTAAACGCTCTGAAATGAAATCCTGGGGGTTAAACTTTCTTCAGTGGCATTAAAGCTGAAAGAAGTCACGTTATCATAGAGGCGTCTTATTGGATTATTCAGAGGGCCCAAAGTCAGGTTATCATAGAGGGGTCTTATTGGATTATTCAGAGGCCTATGGCCCTCACCAAGATCCATGGAAATTTGGCTCAACAAAAATTGGAGATCCCTCATACAACGAGAAGTTCAGCAAATTTTCTATAGAAAATGTTACTTTGTCTTCATTTTCGAGAGAAAAGAAGACCAGGATCTCATCTTCAAAAATAGACCATATTTTATGGGCCCAAGAGGAATGTATCTCAACAAATACAACCTCTCTTTAGACCCTGAAAAAGATATCCTTAAGGCAGTTCTGGTTTGGGTCAAGCTTCCCCACCTCCCCCTCCATTGTTAGAATCATGAGGATTTCCGAGCAACATAGAATACCCTCGGTAAATATATTGACAAATCAGAACCGAAAGCCCTTATGTTCTTGTGTGCTAGAATTTGTGTGGAGGTCAATTTGGAGAAAGGTCTCCTGGAAGCCATCAATCTTTTCATTGAAGGATGGAATCATCTCCACACAGTTGACTATGAGCAAATCCCCTTTAAATGCAAATACTCTCATGAGTATGGGCACTTTGTCTAGTCTTGCCAAAAAAAACCAGATAACACTAATCCAGAAGATAATCAAGAAGAAGGCTGGAACGTGGCTAGCTGAAAAAATAGTGCTAAATTGTCTTAGGTACCACAACTTCATATCCCAGCAAAGAATGCAACTGGAAATAAGTTTGAAGCTCTCGCTAATGAAGATCGAGAGACAGAAATCCCAGACGAGAATGAAGAGGAGGTCATTCCTCAAGAACAAGAGATCCAAACAGAAGCACCCTCCCCAAAGCAAATGGTTCCTAGGGTGGAGGACCTCCCTCACCGAGTCGCTAGAAATAAAGAAGCAACAAACTATGAAGACTCAATCACTTGCACTAGGGCCAAAGCAAGCTCGGAAGAAACCTCAGAAAATTCCAATGAAGTGTAGGAACCCCAATCCAAAAAGGGTAGATGATCAACCAATACATTAAAGGAGCAGGAAGCCGCTAGAGAAAAAGTAGCTAGGAAACAATCCAATCTCGATTTTCTGGTAAAAAACTCATAGGAAAGCAAATATCTTCTCAGTGTCGAAGAAGAAAAAAAGGAAAGGGAAAGGGTGCTCTGTCAACTTAAGAAATAATGAAGCTGGTCTCCTGGAACTGCCGAGGATTGGGAGGTTCCCAAAAAACAGAAGTGATCAAAAGAATTAAATCAATGGATGTCAAGTGCGTCCTCCTCATTGAGGAGACTAAAAAGATTGCGAAAGACAGTCTTTCAACTATGAAAAAATTTTGTCCCAAAGGAGATGGTATAGCTATGAGTGTGAGTGGTGCCTCTTAAGGCCTTCTTACTTGGTGGGATAACGAGAATTTTTCTTTGCAATCAACCATTGAAAATAAAAATTGGTTGTTTGTGAAGCTTGAAAATAAGGAAAGCAAGGAACCTTTGATGGTAGGGAATATCCATGGGGGCTTCACTTGTTGACCAATATCCTATCACGTGAGTTCATATTGTGGGTTTTAAAATTATCAAAAATTGAACCAATATATTGCAGGTATTGGGGGGATGAGGGGTTTAAGGTGGGGGTGTGTAGGGTGGTTTATAAGGATTGAGGTATAAAAAGGGGTGGGGAGGAGGTTTTAAGTATTGAGAGGAGGTTTCAAAAAAATGAGTTTGGGTTAATATCTCTCGAAATTAAGGGTATTCTTTAATATCCTACGATCACACGTGCTATGTGAGAGGTTCACTAAATCAAGTCACCGTGGAAATATCTATGAACCCACGGTTCAATCCTAGAAAGAGAATCTTTGGACATCCTTGGAGGATCAATGCGAAGAGAAAAAACACATTCCTTACTATATTGCTGGTGACTTCAATGTTACCATCTCGACAATTGAGTGCAGAGGAGTCGTCAAAGTGAGGGATCCCTTTGGAGAAAGGATGGAGGATTTGGCTACGCTCTGAGGATTAACAGATATCAAACCAAAAAATGTGGTCTGTACCTAGAGCAACTAGAGAATAGGACTTGGACATATAGCTGCTGGGCTAGATTAAGTGCTGGTTAGCACCCATCTTCTCAAGAATCTTCCCTTCCTCGAGTCCAATCTCCTTTTCTTGGTGGTATTGGACCATAAAATGACTATGTCTTTTCTTTCCACCCGTAAAGAATTTGGGGCCCCTCCCCTTTAGGTTTAATCACTTATGGTTGGAATCGGAAGGGGTCCGAGATATTATTCACAAAGCTTGGCTCTGCTTCATCCTTTGTTCGCCAGCCTTCATATGGGAACAAAAGCTTGAAATGGTAAAGGCAGCCCTCAAGCTATGGGCTGCACAACATTACTAGGAGCCATCTCTCAAGAAAATTGAAATTTTCAAGGAGATGGAAACTCTACAAGAGAACATGGAAAAAATTGAAGTAACCAAAGAGCTCCTTCTCTGAGAAATCGAGCTGGAAAAAATCTTACAATCCATATGAAGGCAAGAGGAAGAAAGTTTGAGGATGTAGTCTAGAGTCCTCTGGCTCAAGGGGGGCAATCAAATTACAAAATTCTTTCAAAACCAATGCAGAGAGACAGAGATAAGGAACACTATAAGGGAGCTGAAAAAGGAAGATGACATAGCTATAACTGAGCAGGCGGCAATCAACTTTGAGGTAAGAGGTTTTTTTGAAATTATTTATAATAATGAAGAGGATGTTTCGCAAGAAAATATGGAGGAAATGATCAAAGATATCCCTCCCTTGATCAGCCCCGAGGAAAGCCAAATCCTAGAATCCCCTATCTCTGAAAAAGAAATCAAGAAGGCCATTTGGACCCTCCATCCCGATAAAGCCCCTGGCCCAGATGGTTTCCCCATCCATTTCTACAAGATGTTATGGGAATTAATATAGAAGAACTTGCTGTGTCTTATCTCCTAGATGTCTAAAGGGAAAATGGGAGGAGCCGCCAACTCTACTTTCTTATATTTGATCCCGAAAGAGCCCAACCCCTCTTCAATCAAAATATTCAGGCCAATTTCTTTATGTAATGCTTCGTACAAAATATTTTCCAAAGTCCCATCCCTTAGACTCAAGGCAATCATCCCTTTCTTGATTTCTTCGAATCAAGGAGGATTCATATTAGGCCGCCATATTAGTGATAATATTCTCCTGGTGCAAGAAGTTGTTCATTCCAGTATCAAAAAAGGTGAAGTAGATATGGCCATCAAGATTGATTTAGCCAATGCCTTTGACCGCATAAGGAATGATTTCATTCTGTTGGTTTTAGAAAATTTTGGCTTCCCTCTCATCTGCATCAATCAAATTCAATCCTATATGAATTCTCCTTGGATAGTTCCTTTAATCAATGGGAGACCCACATAATTCTTCAAATCCAAGCGAGGGATGAAGTAGGGCTTCCCTCTCTCTCCTTTCCTCTACATCCTCATTGTTGATTCCTTGAGCAAAAGACTAAACAGGCTCCTAGAGGAAGGACACCTCCTAGGCCTCTCCTTTAAATATGGAGTCCAACCAATCAATCACGCTCTTTTTATCGATGATATTATCCTCCTGGGCAGTGTTTCCCCTAAAATTGCTAGAAATTTCCTCATACCTCTCGAACTTTTTCTTTGCTCCTCTGGTAGCGCCGCAAATCTGGATAAATTATAGCTCTATGGATGGAATAAAAATGTGGTCACTCTTTGAGACATTTCCCAAATCCTCCGTATACGCGTCAACTTTGAATGGACTCACTTCAACTACCTGGGCATCCCCATAACTAAAAATACCTTTGCTTCAGCCATGTGGGCTCCTGTCATTCAAAAGATCAAGAACAAGATTCATTCGATGGGATCCAAGTGATTAAACTTGGCTGGAAAAGTAACCCTCATCCAATCTATCCTCTCCTCGTATCCCATTTATACCAGCTTGATGATTCTGGCCCCTAAGACTGTCATGAACAACATTAGCATGGAAATGAGGAAATTTTTTTGGCAGGGAGGAAAGGTGTAGAATAAAAAGTTTTATCTGGTTAAATGGTCCACTGTCAAAGCTCCAAAACACAAAGGAGGATTGGGCATTAGAGATCCGGAACAAATGAATAAAGTGCTTGGCGCAAAATTGGTTTGGAGATTGGCTACTTGTAAAAAAGACTGGTGGAGAGAAGTAATAAGGAAAAAATATATTAAGAAGTTGAGATCCAAACTCCTAAACTGCTCGTGGGATGGGAAGGGTACCTCTCTTTGGCTTTTATGTAAAGCCTCTCTCAACCTGATTAAATCTAAATACTATTGGATTTGAGGTAATGGAAAAAAGATTAAATTTGGCAACATAAGATTTTGGGGCTCCCCTCGCTATCCTTGTTCCTTGAATTGGAAGAGCTATTTGAACGGGCTCGCGATAATGGTATTATTTATCTCTTCGACCTCTCTTCATGGAATCATAATGGCATATGGAAAGGATGGAGATCGATCCACCCATCTGAGCATCTGAAGGCTGTAGAAAACTTCCTATTCACCAATTTGCACAGTAAGGCTCCGATTAGCAAATCCTCAAAAGATGTCCTCGGTTGGGGAAAACATGGAAATTATACAGTAAAAGAAGGATTCAAGATGTTGACCTCAAACTCAGTAGAAGTAACTGAAAGAATATGGAAAAAATGTTTGGCAATTAGAATGTATCCCCAAGGTATAACTCCTTCATCTGGTTACTAATGCACAACAAATTTCTTAGAGTTGAAAATCTCACGAAAAGAGGGATTGCAGGCCCTTCTACATGTGCTCTATGCAACTCTGATTCACAATCAACGGTACACATCTTCCTTCAATGTAATGTTTCTATGCAAGTCTGGATGGCCATTCTCTTCCCTCTAGGAACTCTATTTAGGCCTCCAACTACTCTCAACCAACTCCTAATCAACTGGAGCAAACAATTCCCAGGCACACTCAGAAAGAAACCCATCCTCAAGAGGTTGTGGAATACTATTCCCAAGAACTTATACTGGCATATATGGTTGGCCAAAAATAGAGCAATCTTTAAAGGAGAGAAAGATATTCCAAATCGAATAGTATCAAAAACAATGGGCATGATATCATAAAAGTTAGCCACGAAAGGGATCAACTATCTAGACTCAGAAGATTTAATGGATCCAGTTTCCTCTTGGTGCAACACCTTTGTCAAAAGGAGTTCCCCTCAGTCCAACTCTACTATATTTTGGTCTAAACTTCTTTCTAGCCCACTTCCTTGGGAGATAAGGAAAACTCTTTATGAGTTTTTGAAATGGATTCAGGAAAGGAACTCTTTTGCCATATTCTTTGATGGTGCCTCAAAAGGAAATCCTGGGGAGGCAGGTGCAGGGGGTATCTCACTTGATCCCGGAGGGAAAATGGAAAAAACCTTGGCTTGGGGGTTGGGCCATAAGACAAACAATTAGGCTGAGTGGACGGAACACGTGTAGGGCTTGGATTTCTTAGACTCAATAGCCATCTCGAGGTTCTTAGTCTTTGGAGACTCACGACAAGTCATATACAAAATGATCAATCGATATTTCACAGGCTCCATCAACTGCAGAAGGTGGTACGAAATAATTACTCCCCTCCTCACAAGTAGAATCGAATTCTTCCACATTCTAAGAGCAAATAATTCACTCAAAGACACATTAGCTAATCAAGGGGCCTCCCTCCCTCAATGTCATATCCGCATAAACAATATAGATATTGTAACTAAACCTATCCCCTAACTGCATTGCAATCCTCTATCCTTAAGGTTTTCCATTAACCTAAGTGACAAGTCTCTCCCTAATTAAATATTTGAATATTGGTTTTAAACGTTTGGCTTGCCCAAGTGACATGTGGCCTCCACTCTCCCTCCTTTCCTCCATGCACTCTCTAGCCTATAATACCTCTCCCCTCATGCTTAAATTCCTGTGCAGAAGGCACTCTTCAAACCATCTCCATCTACGTACTATGTCTTCGTCCATAAGCTTCACCTACCCCTTTGCTCCCTTCAAAAGCCCTATTTTTAATGTGCCTTCTAATGCCTATTCCAATGAAGTCTTGCTCGTCTCTTTGCCTCATTTCGGTGAAGGAATTCTTCCTCGGCAAGATTTTGTTCAGGTGATCTCTTGGGAGGTTTTGTTTATGCTTAGGACTACTGTGAAAGAAGGCCTTGCTCACATCGGTCTCCTGAATCACCCCTACTCCATCGTCAATGTTCCTGGGATTTCTACTTTGTGCTCAGCTAGTTCCACTGCGACCATGGAAATCCTATCCAGGCAACTCCTTTATGAAGGTAATATTTCCACCCTCTGTTGTCACTACTCTCGTCCGAAGGAATTTTCATTAGGTACTCTGACTTGCCGTGGTAGAAAGGAATTTGACTCTCTACAGCAAGATTTTTCCTTCTTTGGCTCTGTTTTCAACAATTTTTCTCATTTGAGTTGGTATCGCAGTGATTGTTGTGGTCATGATTTCTTTTATATTGGTTCTATTCTCAATAAAATATCAAGTCTTAATTTCCATAGCCACAGTTGTGGCAAAGGCCATCCCCACATACAGGAAATGGACTGTGGAAGGGATAATGTTGGTCTTGCAGATTTAAAGGTTAATATTCGGCATCTATATGAAATGGTGTCCATAGGGATTATGGATAGCAGAGAGACTGCTAAGGAAGTCAAAAATCTTGTTGATGTGGTTGGTTATAAATCTTATCATATTGGCTACCGTGATGCTAGGATATATGACAATGAAATGAATTTGAAGGAAATTATGGGGAAAGTAGACCGTATTCAGGAGGATTTACAACGTTTAGTTCAGCTTAATCAGGGAAGCCAAGCCCATGAAAATCTAGTAGGAGCACTCTAGAATATGGTGGAGGAATTTACCACCCCGCCTATGGGGCAACGAGGCAACCCTTAATCTGTCTCCTTTAGATTATATTTTTTTGTATCTTACTTAATCAACAGTTTGTCCGATTATACACTGTGTCTGTAACTAATCGAAATGTTAGAACTCTCTACAACATTTTAAGGTCTACTTCATGACCTAGTTTTGTTTCAATTTCCTCAGACCCACAAGAATGCTTAAGCTGTTGTTTTTTGTAGTGAATGGTTGTGCAGAACCTGTTTAATATTATTCTCTTTTCAATTTCTGTTAAAAAATATATATATATTGACCAAAATCGGATGGTTGAGAATGCAGGATTTTTTATTATTAATTTTTTTCATTTGCGGCGACATAATCAATTTGAAGCATGGTGTGTGGCATTTTGAAAGTGAACACACCAACTTTTACATCCCCATTGTTTTGAATTTGTGAATGACCAAAATAATTGAAAATTAAAGAAGATGTTTTCAATTTGTCAATCACCAAAATAATAAAAAAATACCATTAATAGTTTGTATTATTATTTTTCAATACAAAGAAGATGTTAAGCTATTTAGGTCCATCAATGGACTACCATATCTTAAATGTGGATTGGATGATTGGGAGGAATGATTCTTGTTTTTTCCATCTAGGTTTTATTCGAGATGATCGTGTTGTTTATCTCTATGTAATGATTGAGTGAATTGTATAATCTAGCTATACATTTTTAACATGATACTTTTGTAAGCTCCTATTTAGATTATGTGAAACCACACCTTGATTCTCCATAATAGTAAATATTGACATATTTCTAAAAAATTAAAAATAACATTAGAACCTTTGAAAATGGACTTGATGTCATTGAATATAATGACTTTCAAAATTGGTACTCATATATCTTTTTAAAATATCATTACATTCATATAAAAACTATATTTATACTAAATTGGTCTTAACTCTATGTTTACATGAACAATATTAAATGACTTCCATTCAAATATTACATGACTTGTATTCAATTTTAGAATGTATGGTAAGATAGAAAAATAGCCATGTCTCTCAAAACACACGAATTTATAAATATAATAATTACACATTAATAGAGATTAACAATTAAGTAGTACAGTGTTTGGCCTTTCATAGATACATACTCGTGCGTAACCTAAATACATATGGTTACATGTTAATCTAACTTTTATTATAATATTATAATTTAAATTATGGTCCATGATATATATTAAAATGTTAAAATGTATGTACTATAATATTTTTAATAATCATAATGAGTATAGTCATTTTATTTTTTTAACTATTTTTTTAAATTCTATTAAAATATTAATTTCAAAATTTACATATTTTTTTAAATATTAAATATTTTGATAAAATTATGATAATTTTTTTTATTAAATATTTAATAAATTATGTTTGAAAATTTATATAACGATAGGGGCAGTCAAGTTGTACATATAGCGGAGACGGTACTTTTCTTTATACAATATTTTGTTGAATTTTTTCAATACTTTAAGAATTTAATATGATGTTGATAATAATGATATTTAATATTTATAGGATTATTTTTAGTTTATTAGATGATATAAAATAAAGTAGGTAACTATTTGATTCACTTAAGATTTTTATTTCTATATTCAATAAGTTTGGAGATGAGTGTTCATAAATTATCTTAATTTTGATAAGCTAAAAGGTTAGATAAGTTGATATTGTAATAAAAAAAATGAAATAGAGAATTTTTTTTCATTCTCAACACTAGTAATATCACAAAGATGAAAAATCCTTTAATCCCATGGAGTTTTAGGAAATCACCAACTCCATGTTTCATTATGCATATCATGAGAGTTATTTCTTATTTTAGCTACATAAATCTTCTTCTTTGCACTAGCTTAAAGAGAGATACAAGTTTTGATCTTTTAGATTAGGATTACTAAATCCTTACAGCATCTTAATTTTCTTTTAACCTCTAAATTTTCATCCTACCACAAGTTCTCTTTAAAATTCTAAATAATAATATTTTTAATATTATCAGTATTTTGCAATGTGAATTTTTCATCATTCCCCAATGCTTTATCCAAGACATGGAATCTTTATGCCAACCCTAATTGAGCCAAGGGTGGTTTGGAATGACTTTGAAGCAATTTTAGGAATTCTTTGGTCTCCCAAATTAGTTAAGTTTTTCTTGTACATTAGGTACATGTTCATAATTATGCTCTTAATGGGGGAATGACCCACTTCAATAAGAAGAATAGGATTTATGGGGTATTTCTTTAGTCTTAAGATTGTAAGTTATAATGATTATTTTGTATTTTATCATTCTTTCTCCAAGATTCTCTAGAGATGCTGCAACCCCAAAATTCACACTGATACAGGAGAACACAAGTGATGGGATCCTCAAAGGGGAATTTCTCTCACTAATTTTATTTTTTAATCTAACATATATAGAAAATTCTACCTTCATTTTGTTGTGATAGTTTCTACAACCCATTATAAGGAAGATGTGTAATTCGAGGCTGAATATCAAATTTACATATGGCACTTTCATAAAATAAGAAAATACCAAGTAAACAAAAAATTAACAATTTCAACTTTAACCTAAAGTTTAAAACTATTATGAAGGAGAAGCTTAATTATATGGTCAATGTAAAGCAAGTGACACTCTAATAAAATAATAAAATGTTAAGTAAACAAAATGTTTACAATGTTAGCCCTAAACTAAAGTTCAAAACAAAGAGATCTTATATATATACCAATAAATTAAAACTACTGAAACTTGGATACTTCTTACCAATGGGAGTTCAACCATCATTAAACTAAGACTATTTACATATGCACATACAATAAAGTTATATGCTAAACTAGTATAGATCTATCTTTACTCAGGATCTACCAAGAGTCGAGAGGATCAAAATCTTTGAAGTGCAATCTTTTCCTAAAATTTTTCACTTTAGAAAAGCTTTGCACCTCAAGGGATTTGATCCCTCCAATTACTTAATAGATCCATAGTTAAAATAAATCTATACTAATGTAACTAATTTGAATTTTAGAATTTTTTCTCGTACAAATATATGCTTCTTCAAATTAAATAAATCACTTCCACTTTATTTTTTGTAAATTAAAATTGGAATTAAGTTTATGTCCAATTTATTAGACTTCTATTGAACAATATTTGGATTATTCTCATTAATCATTTTTATTTAACATTATTTTAGAATTATTTATTAATTTTTGATGAAATTCAACTTAACTTCTATAGTATAATGGGGAGAAAATATGTAATAAAGTTTAAAATTTTCACTTATAATTATTCATTATTCTTCAAAAAATTCAACTTAACTTTTATAGTGTAATTGGGAGAAAATATGTATTACAATTTAAAATTTTCACTAAATTAATAAGACATTTTGATCTTTATTGAACATTACTTGTTGGGTTTTTGTCATTGAATAATTTCTTTTACTAAACATTACTGGTTGGGTTTTTGTCATTGAATAATTTCTTTTACTAAACATTACTTCCAAGATTGTTCTTCCTAAAATCAACTTCTATAGCTTATAGCTTAAGTGGAAGGAAAATATTTATTATAGCTTAATGATTTCACTATTAATAAGACATTACTAAAATATTTAGCAATGATGGTGAAGGAAAAAAGTGATAAGATATAGCTTTTATTCCTTCAATAATTTAAAAGAGATAGGAAGAACATTCCATGAGGTTGTATGGAAATGTCCAAGTTAAATATAAATACAATAATTTTTTTTTTGAATTTTGATTTTATTATTTCATATTCTTTGTATAAACTTTTTTTTTTAACATTTTTTTATTTTTTATTATCATTTAATGGCATTTTTCATTTTTTATTATCTAGTTGTTTATGGTATTAATATGCGATGAAGCTTATTTAAAGGATTGAGTAATTCCTTTGTAATATCCCTATGTGGGGCTAGTGTTAGCTATATCGTCCATGCCTTGGATAGATTGATTAAGAATAATTGAAGATATCTTTGGTTATTGGTTTTCATATAAAATTGTTTCTAAGATTATAAAATAGTGTTCATCTAATGGTTTGTTTGTTTCATATTTTCTTTACTATTTGTCTCTCCATGCTCACATATTTAACATCTCGTATCATATTTGGGCCAACTTAGACTCTATGGAAATAGTGGTTAGATTCCTTGACCAATGGAAACTATTACAAAAGACTAGATAGTGGATTCTAGAATGGAATTTCAAGATGAATGTGGGTGCTTGGCTGAAGTCCATGAAGAATTCATAGTTAAAAGGAACAAAAAAACTTGGCCTTGCAAAGATAGAAAGTGGAGAAACAAAAGAAGCACACAACATATAAAAGATGAAGAAGCAATTGGGTCACTATACTATAAGCATATCTTATGGAGTTGGATTTAATCACAATGTAAATATCACGGGGGCTTGACTTGTTGACCAATATACTATCACGTTAGTTCATATTGTGGGTTTTAAAATTATCAAAAATCGAACCAATATATTGTAGGTATTGGGGGGATGAGGGGTTTAAGGTGGGGTTGGGTAGGGTGGTTTATAAGTATTGAGCTATAAAAAGGGGTGGGGAGGAGGTTTTAAGTATTGGGAGGGGGTTTCAACAAAAAGAGTTTGGGTCAATATCTCTTGAAATTAAGGGTATTCTTTAATATCCCATGATCGCATGTGCTATGTGAGAGGTTCACTAAGTGAAGTCCCCGTGGTAAATATCAATACAATTGTAGGAATTATTTAGTCATTCATACCCCTAGTTTATTGGATTCCTTTATGTAAAGTCTAGATGTATATGTAGGTGTTGGGTAGGGGGGCATGTTGTATTCCCATATAGCCAATTAAAAACTTTGAGGCGGGAATGGTGTTTTCCCCAAGTAAAGTTTATAGGTGACAATGTTAAGTCAATATTGACTTGGTTAAAAGGTGATTAAAGTAACCTTGATTCATTCAATAATGGGATTATTCTTGGTGGTTTACTCACCGATAATATTGGGTAACCAATGTTATTTTTACATTGTATTCATGTGTAATTATCATATTTAAAGTTGTGAATAAATCCATTGTAAGATGCTTGTGTGTGAGTGGTACTAGCTAGATTACCCATGCCTTGGCTTAATTGGTCAAGGATAATTATATCTTCAATTGGTGGCTTTCCCATAAGAATGTTTCTCGGAAAAAAATATTCTTCACCTTATGGTATATTTTCTTCATATTTAACTTATTATTTGTCTCTCCATGTTTGTATATTTAACACTTATAAGCCTGTCAGATCTAGAAATATCATTTTAATGTTATAGGCCATTGATGTTAGGGGGTAGGAGGTGGGATGCCATCCATTGGAATTGTTGGCACATATATTCCAATGAACCAACCTACTTTTCCATGTGGAGGATAGTTTCATTAAGGTCTAGAATCTCTTTAACCTATTTCTTGATATTGGTTTAGTTCACCCATTTTGGGATGAATATTAGTGTACTAGTCATTCAAATGTTTGATTTATTGATCCAAGCAAGTGCACATCATGGAGTCCTTATGTATCATTATGCTAATACATTTCTCCAACCATATATAGTTTTTTTTTTGGCCCATGGCATAAAGGATAGGATTTATAAAGTATTAAAGACAAAGGAGTGTCAGATACTATAGCTCTCTAATATATGTATTTGTTTCCAATAGTATTACTAAGCCCAATATCTTAGGGAAGTATCTAAGGTGGATAGCTTGTACCCTTACTCATACTATGTAATTCCCAAGTACTAGAGATTGATTGCACTAACTTTTATTCTTTAGGTTTTATAGCCATGAGATGACCAACAATTTTATCTAAGACTAGTTTTATGTGCACTTACGGGACTTCCTACATAACCAAGGCAATGAAAATTTTACGGGTAAAATTTAGCCCATGGACTATTTTTCGCCTTTTTTTTCCAAAAAAGGATTCACCAATTTTTCTCCTTTTTAAATATGATTCACCCAAATTCCATAGGATATTTGATTTTTCTCTAAAAGTTGCCAAACGTATCCCTAAACTATATAAATTCCTTATAAATTTGAATACTTTTAAAAAAAAACTGCCAAACATTTTATGATTGCAAATTTAAGAAATAGTAAGAGTCACGAAGGTTTCTACACTAAGAAAATTATGGATCCTTAATCATTTTCCTAAACCAAGGGTATGTCGAAGTGAGATTATACATATAAATGTTTTCTTATGCAATACTACTCCAATGGGTACTAATAGATGTTATAAGGATGTCCAACAAGTTGAATACACTTGTATTTTCTGCATTTATTCTTTGCTAAATATATGTTTATCAGTTGAATAAAATGCATCCTTTTTCTTTAAATATGCTAAAACATGTCTCTAGATTGGAAAAAAATCTAGAATCAAGGAAAACATTTCTTACTTTCTAATGGAGGTCCTTTAAGTGTTTAGGGTTTGGAGAAAATTATGAAAAAACAAAAACTCCCTATGATTTTGATCTACGAATTTATATTATGACACCAATTATGAAGTGTCATCGCCACTTTGCATACATTATTATCATGATTTTGGTAGAAATATAGGTACTATATCAAAATATTTTTTCTCTTAAATTTGCATATTTGTCACTAAAAAACTGTAAAATAGTTGATTTTAAATCAATAATATATTATGTTGACTACCAAAAAAGAATGGAATGTTTGAAAATGCATCAAAACTTCAATATGTACAAAAATATAGTAGAAATTGGCAATATGTAGAATCGTTCTTAGTTATTTGAAGAGGTTAGTGACCATCACTATCCACCTATACTAGTGTTCCACCTTTAGAAGAAATGATCCCATGATTTTTTCAAGATCTTTCAATAGATAGAGAAAATATGCTAAATCTTATTCTTGGTGAGACACTTATCCTAGTGAAGGAGTTTCCCAAATTTTTCCACTCGATAGAGTTGTATGTTTTTTTTTCAAGTGCCATAATTCCTCTTAGTATCCATAACTCAATTGATTGTATCCTAATAAATGAATTTTGTAGTTGAGTTTTTAAGAGGCCAAGCATGTAGTTACCTCTGAAATATATAATAGATGTGCAAAATATGGATGAAGTAACTCCACACTAAAAGCATGATGCAAACCAAGTAAAGGTGTCATATACAATTTTAAAGAATTCTCACTAGTAGGTCTGGTAAAGGTATAAATACCATATTTGAGTGGTCTAAGCTTCATATGTGGATGTATGAGGCACTCTTTTTGTAAATACAACCATATGTTATCACCAACCCAAATTTGTTATAGACCTTGATGGTAACTGTGTCACTACTTGTACAGGGCATTGGCTTTCTACAAAATATCATGAACATGCTATTGGATGTTCTAGATAGATTCAATTAATTTGGTCTCTCCATTTTCCTTCGTATAACCATGGGAGAATTGTACCCTATGTATATGAAATGGGAAGAGCCACATCAATTGGGGCCAATTGTTGGAACTACAAACACACTTGAAAATGGATATAGCCAACAAAGCTATAAAATGATCTATTATAGCTACCTTGAACATAAGGAAGGTTCATATCTCATGTGTATGGATGCTTGGAGTTATACATTTTCCACATTATTCATAATCATCTTATTAACTACCTATATATGCCCATGAATTTAGGAGTGGAAGGAAGTTGGTATGGTCATCTTGGTGTCCGTCGTTGTCCATAAGATGGACTAGAAAGTCTCATGAATTGATTGTCCATATATGAAATAATGGTACATGGTATCACAAAATGAATCGAGGTGGCAATTAAAAATCAGATTAACAATGGCTTCTATTATAATACTATTCTTTCAAGGTGCCAATATGTCCATCTTATAGACCAAACCAACAACCATAAATAAACAATTGTTTCCATGATTAATGGAGGGTATAGCTAACATATAATCCATGGAGACTCACTCCAATGGTATGTCCAATGTAGGTAAAGGTGTAAAATATGTTCTTCTTTATGACAATTTAGTAATGGCACAAATGTAACATGATAAGATATACTTGCTAATACTTAATTGGATCTTTAGCTACTAGAAGTACTTATGTGGCACGGTGATTATCTTCCATACACTAAAAAACTTTGCCACCTAACTATAATGTGCTTCCTAAACCATCTTCTCACACAATTTCCTGAAGGAACATAGACATGGCCCAAATGGCATAGAAATTAATTCTACAAGAAGTTGGAAGTTGTTTACATGTGCCCAATGTATGATATGTAGCAAGAAATTCAATGCTAGTGTTGTAAATAAAAGTTCCTAATGGATAGGGCTAACCACCAATAGACTAGAAGTAAGAAATATGATCTAATGCTCTCAGGATTAATAGTCCGGGTATATTTGAGATATCATACCAACAAGAAAACAATGATTTGAGATAAGAGATGAAGGAAAACATGCTTTCCAAGGTTGCTCTTTTGTTTCTCTCACACTTTATATTTGACATGGTCTACTCCAATGGTTTGAGACACACACATAAGAAATCAACCTTCCTCAAATATTTGTGACATCAAAAAATGTACAGATCAAATCAAATGCATGGAAAAATTCATAAATAGTCCTAATTAAATTGCTAAAGAGACTAGCATTCCTTAACGAACAAAGATTGAGTAATACAAAAGTCAGAAATAAAGTTAGGTGAGGGAAAGATTAGAAATTTCCATTAAGAGACAACAAGAATGAGATACATGTAACCTCACCACTACTACATCACCTTTCAAAATTGTAGACTAGGTTCCTCTGCACTTGAACAAATCATGTTCCAAGATCTCGAATTCTTTAGCTTCTAGTGATGTATAAGGGATAAGTCATATAAAGGGGATAACTTCAATAAAAAATGGAAAGGCTACTCATGGACTATGGGCATTGAGGGAAAACAAGGCATATATGCTCAAGAGGATAAAGAAACTATTCGAGTGTAAGATGAACATGTTGTGGTATCTCCTTTTAGTTCACCATTTTCTCATTTTATGTGTATTTGGGATGGTTAATATAGTTACCAAGTAGTTTGAGGAGTTGTAATCAAGACCAAACATCTTAAAAATTATTTATTTCATGAATTTTCACTATGTGTGTGTGTAATTTTCTTAGCCCTCTCACCCTACAGAAGGGAAATGAGTGTGATCACACACCTTGCTTAAGGAGAAAGTGCACGGGGCCTCAATATTGCTTATAGTTTAAGGATTTTAGCTCGAAATGAATGGGGTTGCCTCCTTAGGGTTATGACCATCATATAGGTTCAAGTTTTAAGGGTTAAATAAAATTGGGTATTAATATAATAATAAAATATTAAATATGTAATCTAATAAAAATAAGACAATGTTTATTTGAAAAAATTAAATAAATGAATGAAAACAAAATATTATTTATTATTTTAATAATTAAATATCATATTAAACCAATTTTATAACAATTATAACTAATTTATTCCATTATATTATTAAAAAATATACAACTTCTAAATTAATTATTATTTGTTTGATAATGGTGTAGTCAAACTGGAATTAAAGTAGGAAAAAGTATGCCAAAAAGCTGTAGCCTTTAAAGAAATCATTCCATAGCGCGCTGCTGCCAAATTTTTATATTACATTTTCTTTCAAGACTTTGTAAACAATTGTTGTGACTCAGTTTCCATTCACAATTGGTGTAATGCCGGTAAGCAAGAAAAAGACTGAGCCGTATATAATAAGAAAAAGACTGAGCCGTATATAATAATAATGTGAAAGGCGGCCACAACACATATATTGCAATAATTATGCATGAAACTAGAGTGAATTGGAGGGCAAAAAATATTTTACATGCAGCATAGTAATAAATGCTGTGGCAGCTACACCCTGGACCGTTGGATCTCAATCTGTTTTAGATCCAACAGCTCACACTGCAACCGCCACAGCATTTATTACTATGCTGTATGTTGAATATTGTTTGCCGAATTGGACTAGACACCATGCACGTACAGAGGAATAAATCACAGGCCCACAGAAAGTTTGATAAAGATCAAATCAGTGGTTATTTAATATTAAAGCAACGTCCTTTGTTTATGTAATAATTGTCTAAGATCTTGATGTCAAATTGTAATATGCAACAGATGACCAATTGTCCCACAATGTTCAAAGGCTCATAATTATTTTCATGTGTAACCCAAACAATGTTTGCCTCGTAGCAGGTTTCTTTAAACTGCGCCGAAAGAAATTTAAAAGAAGTAAATCGCTGGTGATATATTGAGAATGCAGGATTTACGAGTATTAACTTTTTGAGTTGTGGCGACATAATCAATTTGTAGCATGATGCATGGCATTTTTAAAGTGAACACACAGATCAAAATTGTGTATGTATAAACATTACTTCAATTTGAAGCATGATGCATGGCATTTTTTTTTCAATCAGTTTGAAGCCTGATGCATGGCATTTTTTTTAATGTGAGCACACCCCATCTCAGCTGTTCTGAATTTTTCAAGCAGCAAAACAACTGAAAATTAAAAATTGATAATGGAATGAAAGAAGACCATGTCTAAAGGTACATTTACCTTTTTTAACGTGCAAAAAACTTGATAAAAAGGTTGTACGTTAGAGGATTTGATTCCTATATAAGTTAAGGTCATATTAGATACAAAGTTAAAGATGGATTTACTCATAATAAATCCAGAGTTAACCATATATTTATATTGATGATAAAATTAAATTAAAATAAATCATAAAAGATGAATTTCAACATAATTATAAAAGACATTTAAATTGCAAAAAAGGGTAAAAATAGAAAAACTATAATATTTATATCAGTAATTTATTGTACATGGCCAGCTACCCTTTCGAGGGAGGGAAATGTGCACAAGTTACAACCAATTCAAACTTAAATAAATATACATTTTTAAACTCTATTTAGAGACCTTTCAAAATCAAAATAATTTATTGTGAATCACATTGTGACTTCATGTCTTTTGTTTTATATACATTATATATATAGAACCATTGTTCATAGGATATTAAAGAATATCCATATTTTCATTAAATATTGGAAAATGGCTCTTAAAATTGTATTGTTGAACCCCCTCCCATTATACTTTTCCAATTAAGAAAACCCCTAGTTTCACCACATATTGTAGGTATCCATTTTTATCAACCAATTTTTAATACCCCTGTATATCATATTATCAAGTTGTAAAGAAAATGATCCCTATCACATCATAGTGAATGCAAACATGATGCTAAACAAAATAATAGTATAATGCTAATATGATCCCATCCGAATTGTAGGGGTGATTGTTCAATTTGTAGAATTGGATAGTGGAAAACCCAACTAAATAGTAACGGGGAAGGAAAAATGTGTAAAAAGAAATAGAGTCAAGAGATGAATGAAACAAAGAATGTAAAAGGTTGATAGTCCAATGATTAATGCAATTCTTAGAAAATATTAGAAATGCATATGTTTCACATCACAACCTACCAATCTAACAATTCTATACTATGTAAATACAAGTATATCAAAAAAGAGCTCATGTTTTATATAAGCTTAATAAATTAAATTCCAAAATAATTAAAAATTAAAACCCTTTCTTGGATGGACTTGAGTGGATTCCTTTCAAAATAAACACCATTGATGTTGGAACCCAAATCAACATAGAAAATTTCCTCTTACTTTCCAATAACACCATTGACCATGTGGATATCTTGGATTTGAGTCATTCACAAGATGTAATGAATTCCCCCCACTTCCTCTAAATTTATTCTTGCAATGAAGGGAATCATCAACATTTAGTTACCTTTTCTAGGGTTATATCTAGTTTTTTTATCTTTACAAGAAAGGAAAAAAATCCTCATTGTTAAATTTCAAGAATGAAATAGTTATAAAGATAAAGAAATGGTGAAACTTATATGATACCATTTCATTGTAATGACAACACATAGGGTATGTAAATAAGGATTTATATTTTCACATATGTTCATGCCATTTCCAATACAATATTAATATGGATTCCTTGTAAATAAGAACGGAAATTACAAGTATGAATGTGCAAAACATAACTCAATCTAACAACTATTCCTAACTCACAATGTGAACATGTTAAAGAATAATACAAAAAGTTTAAAAAAATAATTAGTCTAAAAGAAAGATTGATTTAAATTTTTGTGGTTCCAATGAGCCAATAAAGATTGATCTCACTTTTATTGGTTTTCATGGAGAAAGATTTGATTGAATTTCAATACCCACCTAAATCCCAACCCAAAAAATTAAGAGTTATATCTTTTGATAGAACGACTACAAAAAACAAGATACAATTGTTCAACTCAAAAACTCTAGATTAGCTACATCTCTTAACTTTGGAGTTGAAGAGGAACAAAATGCATATTCAAGCATACTAAACAATTTCATCAGTTGCAATGCAACTTCTATCTAGAAAATAAATGACATTTTCGAAATTAGCCTCATATAGAACAACAAAAGGTATAATGTTACAAAAATTCTAAAGTTTTAACGTTAGCAAAATCAATCAACCTTGATTATGCAGAAAGTGTGAAATGTTACATATATATATTCATAACAAGTGGAAATTCTAATCTTTTGTACATCAGGTCAATAAAATACTTCATAAAAGAACAAAATTCTATCACCCTCGTTATCTCAATTCCAAAAAATTCTAATATTGTAGTGGCTTCTATTCCAAGAATCATACCTCGTATCTAAATAACTTCGCTAAGAAACAAAAAGAGTAACCCAACAAAAATAAAACACAAATGAGAGTTAACAATAATAGTTGAAATATTATCATAATTTCAAAATCAAAATACAATTGTAGAAGTTGCTCGGAGGTATTTACAAAAAAAATTCAACTCTATGCTAGAAGAACAACTCATGAAATGAATTGAGGTATGAATCCAACCCATCATTTAAGGTATGAATTGAGCCTATGATGTGGAGGTATGAATCCATCCCATTATTCAGATGTTATTTCTCATCCCACCTAAATAAAACAACCCTCAATATTTATATTACTATCTCAAATTAAAAACCGCCCTTACTCCTTAATACGAGACAATATATTTTTCACGTAGTTAGGAGTACTTAAACCCCCAATATGAATGGACGTGATATGATACTGCCTTTCTAGTGAACCCCCTCGTGATATATATATAATCTAAATATTTGTATATGGAGGTGGGTAATTTTATTTTAAATATTATATGTAATGAGATATTTTTTATATTCGTACATTTACAGTGTTTAACGTCCATAACAACAATTGTTGCTTATCATGTTTTAAGAAACAAAAATATATAACTACTTGGTTTGCTTTAAAATTTTATTTATATGCTTAAAAAGGTTGGAAATGAGGGTTCCTTAATTACCATAATTTTGATAAGTTGAAAGGTTAGGATCCCTATAGTAACAAAATTATGAAATTGCTTGATCTTATCTGGCAAGGTGTATGCAGGGAAATCTAGGAGAAAGTGATTTTCATCATAAACAATTATATTCTCACAATGATGAAAAATCCTTTCATTTCACAAAGTTTTAGGAAATATTCAATGTCATGTTTCATTATGAATCTCATGAGATTTCATTCTTATTTTAGTTATGTCGATCTTCTTCTTTAGGCTAGTTAAAAGAGATAGATACAGTTTTTAATCTTCTAGATTAGGATTAATGACCTCCTTATAATATCTTAATTTCATTTTATCCTCTAAATTTTTAGAGTGCCACAAATTCTCTTTAAACTTCTAATTAATACTATTTTTAATATTATCTATTTGACATTTTCATCAATTCCTGAATGCTTTATCCAATACATGGCATCTTTATGTCAACCCCACTTGAGACTCGTGCAGTTTTGAATCAACTATAAAGAAATTTTAGGATGTCTCCAATCTCCCAAAATTATTTAACATTTTCTTGTGCATTAGGTACCTCATCAAATATATGCTCTCAATGAGGGAAACACCTACTTCAATGAGCATAATAGGATAGGGAGGATTACTTTTAATATTAAAATTATAAGTTATAATATTTTCTAAATCCTTCTCCAAGATTCTCTAGAGATTATGCAACCTCGGACTTCACACCTATACAGGAGTGACGAGAGTCTTAAAGAGAAATTTCTTTTACCAATTTTGTTCTTTTAACTAAGATATATAGAAAATGCCACCTTTATTTTTTGGTGTCTCTCTTTCTACAACCCAATATAATGAAGAAGTGTAACTCACATGGAAATGACACATGGTGACATTAATAAGATAGTAAAATATTAAGTAAACAAAATTTTAACAATGTTGAGCCTAACGTAGAGTTCAAAACTAGCATGAGAGAAAAGTGTGATTATGTGCTTGATGTTGAGCACATGGCACTTTAGGGATGGTGCAAGCTAATGAGGGTATCTTTTAACTTATTAGATGTAATAGAAAACTAAAAAAACATCTATTCATAAAATTACATGGATATTTTGAGATACTTACAGAATGAATATTACTTTGAGTAAAAAGGATGAAAATTTGGAAATTGAATCATGTTTCCAAATATATATATTTATTTACTGAAAATGTTCATAACTATCTCAAGTTTGATATATTCTAACAGTTGCTTTTTTTTTGTAAATAATAAGCTATATGTGTTTGTGGGTGGAGCCTTTGAGTGCTTAAATGATGGAGTAAACATACAAAAACTCGTAGACATAGAGAGCAAATAGTACTAATGCAACACTATTTTTCCAAAATAAATTTAATAATTATTTTTTTATTATTATCAAAGTGATCAAACCTCAAAAACAATACGCCATGTATTGGTGAAGATTTTGAATGTCTTAATGCAATGTTCATGGCCGGATTTTTTTATACCATGTAAAGGTTGATGTCTAATAGTGAAACATAGAATTTGTTTTTCAAATGCTCAAGAAATGAAAAAGTTATGGAAAAAAAAGAGTGTGTTTATTGAGTTAAGGTGTAATGACACAAGAAAAATAGAAAAAAATTATATTTTTTAAAATCACATATTTGGAATGTGCAAAAAAATTCTCTCTAGGTCTAAAATTTCAAGAAAAAATGATTGTGTGTAGCATACTTTAATGAGGGGTAAAACACAGGCATATTGAGAAAAATGGAGAGATTCCTAATTAGCTATGGTTTATCATAACCCATACCACAGGTCTGGTTAACCCAAGGTTGAGTCTGAAGTATACACATAGGAAGAGTGAGGAAACCTAGAAATGTGACAAGGCTCGGTCTTAGTGCTAAGAAACACAAGAATGTTTCTTTTAAATTCAAATTTTCCTTTCTCGCCTATTTGGGTGCCAAGAAAAACAAAATGCAGGCCCATTTTAGATCTACAAAATGTGTGCACGTTTTATCTCTACAAAATGCATACGCATTTTTTAGAGCCAAAATGTACGTGTGTTTTCTACATCTAAAACATGTACACATTTTGTAGATGTAAAACACACAGGAATTTTGATAAAAATCAATGTTACCAGAGGGGTAAGAGGGGGGCGAGGGGGGTTGGGGGAGTGGAATACATAGATATCGAGGTTGGGGGGATAGGGATTTAGGGAGGATCATGGAATTTAGAGGAAAGAAGATGTATGGGGTTGGGGTAGAGAGAGAT
>LPNX010200793.1:63727-100785 GCA_001517045.1 Pseudotsuga menziesii
AGAGAGGTTTAGGGGTAGTAAGAGAGAGAAAGAGAGGATATGACAATGTGGTTATGTGTAGGGAGAGTAGGAGGTGGCTTAGCAAGAGAGACAGAGGAAGGGTTAGGTTTAATGAAACTGAGTGTGAGAGAGTTAGGTGAGGGTGTTGGAGGGGAGAGAGAGGGGTTGGGGTAAGGTGGAGGTGGAGGTGTAAGGGAGAGAAAAGAGTGAAATATGGGATTAGTAAGGTTTAAGGGGGAGATGGGGGAGATAAACAAAGAGGAGGAGAGGGGTTAAAGGTAAGGGGAGGAGTAGAGGTGTGAGAGAGAGGTTTAGTAAGGTTTATGGAGATGAGAGAGAAAGAGGACATGAATTAGTTATACAAGGATTATCAGGGTGAGAGAGAGGGAATGGAGGGGGAGTGTGCTAGGGGGTTGTGTTTATGTATTTGTAACTTTAGAAGATATTTTAATGTATATTATCATTGTATGTATTTGTACCACCATTGGGGATGTGTGTTACCCCTTTACAGGATTTCTAAATTGTGTCTAGATCTTGAGGTGCAACCTCTATTGTAAGTCGGGGCAATATTCCACACTGTAACATCATGTAATATGTAATTTTTGTCTATATAGCAGAAGTGGGACCCATATGAGATGACATGTAGGATCGAGTATTATATTTGGTTAATGACTTGAAAGGGTATAAATAGGGAGTCACTCTCCCTCATTTATACACACCTCACACACTCTTTAAGGAGTTTGAGAGAGAGAGGAAGTCATAGGAGGAGAAAAATATAGTTGTTGAACATTTCTTATTACTGCTTTTGATCATCTTACTATTCTGAAGAAGTTTGTTGGTTTTCTCCTTTATGGTTTCCCCAATGAAAATATTTGTGTCTTGTGCATCTTTTACATTTTATGCATTTTGATGTACTTGTTATTCTTTCAAATAAAGATCCTAGATAATCTAATAATATATTAAGAAAATATAACATGCTATCAGAGCCTCTATGAAAGAAGGCATTGTGCAGCTGCAGGAACTAGGGCTTCCTAGTTGAAGGTGTTATCTCCATAGATCATCAAGAAAGGAGGGCTATGCTAACTCCCCTCACTAGGGCGCATCTGTTGGTGGTAGCAGTTTCTGAATCAGAAAAGTTTCACTATGCAACTGAAATACAGCTCCAATGGGAGCTAATGGAAATTAGGGTTTCATGCGTGAAAACCCTAGAAGACGGAATTAAGTAATCTTCGCACTTTCATGATAACATGAGATAAGAGAAGTCTAAGAAGCCAAAAATTTTACAGGGAGAAGGGAAATTCATTTTGTACATTGTGTAAACATTTTCACCTCAGATTCACTATACTTCAGGAGATATGCTTCCTCCAAATCAAGGTTTCAGCCTCCTCCAAAATACAATCATAAATAGGTCACCTATGTAGACTTCTTATATCTTGGGATAGGAAGGTCTAAACAAAATTTCGCAAGATGTTCCAGGTAGGCAATGGAATGTTGTTTCTATTTTATGTTTTTCAGATCCAGAATGTGAAACAATAACATGTGGCAGTCCGTAAAAGTTCACTATGCTGAACAGTCCCCAAAACAATCACCTTGGGAAACTCAGCATAAGTCCCACTTGGAGAATAAATTTCTACTCTAACCTATGGGGTTGGAAAGAATACATATTAGGATATAAAAATGAGAAGTTTTAGACTTGAAAGATTTGAAACTTCAGAGATAGAGCAGAATAAATATCAGTCATTTATGCAGAAGAAATTGGAAAACTAAGGCTTCCTCTTCCACGAGATTTCGTCCACTGTTTTCAGAAAAGGAGTACATTAGAAAGATCCCCTTGAAGAGGCCCATATTTCTATCTAATTAGAATTTTGGAATTCCAAGTTTTGAAAATTAGTTTTTCTCTAACAAACCCTAGATCAGCGAGCTCGAACTCGAGAACGAGGACGGACACCTCAAATCGGTAAGATCTAAATTTTTGTTATTTACATTTGAGGTTCTCATTTAGAAATGACTAATCACACCAACTTGATGACAAACTTGGTGAAGTTAACAACTTCCAAGTATGGAAGTATAGGAACTCCGTGATCCTTGAAGAAATTGACTTAGATCAGTATTTCAGTAAGGAATTTCTATGAGATAAAGGGAGATGAGGCTAAGGATAGAGCCAAGAGAATCATTGCAGATTCTATTAAAGATCATCTCATCCCTCATGTGTCATCCTTGAAAACAAAAAAAGGAAGTGTTCGATGCTATGACAAAGAAATCGAGGAAGAATAGGATATTTTTATAACCACCTTGAATGGCCTCCTAGGATCATGGGATTCATTCATTTGAGGAATGTGTGCAAGAATGAAGTGATTACCTTCACATACTCTGGGAAGAGTGCACACAAGAAGAAGCTCGACTCATAATAAAGAGAAGAGAAGATGGGAGAAGTTGAAAATCAAGCTCTCATGATTCAAAGAAGATCCCTCAAGCGACGAGGAATATGAAGGACTCAATTCTTAAAGAACCTATTATCCATATTATCATTGGATAACAAATGATGTTGTTATGAATGAAGAAGATGATGAAGTTGAATGCTAAAGAATGATTCTACCCACTAAACAAATAAAGATAATTATTCAATTGTCATGTCATGATATTGTTTAGTTATGCATTTGTTTATATTCAATTGATGTGTTATGCATATTTGAGTATTTTGATTTATAGTATTGAATTGCACATGATGGGTAAGAAGTCAATGATGTTGTACAACACTCCATTACAACTTATCTAGATTGAAACCTCTTTGCTAGCATATCAGGAGTAGTACACACTCTTAATAACATTAGGGTACAATGCATCTAGAAGTTATTGTATGTATACATGATATGGATGAATGTTGTAGCATTGGCTAAAATAGTCACATGGCTATGTGACATATATTTGTCACTACTAATATGTTTTAGAAATTATGATATGTTTCTAATCATGTGAATGAACTTGAATTGTATATCATGCCAAAGAACAAGTAATGACAGTTCAGAAGAGGAACCTGAAGCTTTCCAGGTCAAAGACACCATGGAGAAAGAAAGAGCTTTCGAATAATATAAAGAGAACAATAGATCCACCTCGAGAGATGAATACCACCTTGGGCATGAGAAATAATACAAGAGGAAGAATAGTATGAAGATAATTTCAAATAAAGAAATAGGACTCAGAAACACTCCATTTATGTGACACTGTTGAGCAACATCATTGATTCAGAGCCTTCAAGATATGAAGAAGTAGCAAAGAATAAAGGGAAGGAGAGCACCTGTTCAAGAAAAATGATGTCTAGGATGCAATATCAAGACTTGAAGGGAAGTCCGTAGTGTCTTCCAAATGGATATACAAGATCCAACATGGATTAGATGGAAACATCATGGGATACGAGGAAATATTCATCGCATGAGGATTCTCACAGAAAGAATGCATAGAATGCGAAGAGACACTTGCAGCCACTGGGAGTTGAGACACATGACAGATAGACTCATGTGAGAAAATTAAAGAAGTCCTTGTATGAGATCAAAAGGAACCCATGGGATAAAACATACATGAGGAGATTGAAGATCACCTAGTTTGGTGAAGACATTAACCTTTTCTACAAGGTTGAAGATGAAATCCTATAGAGGATGACAAGCTCACAGATGGGTGTGAGAAGAAATTTTCAAAAGGTTCAAGCTAGAGGATCTTGGTATCTAGTGACCCTAGATGGATACATAGAATATTAGTAGCAGAGGAAGCTACTTGTCACTTCAGTACTGAATGTTTCAATATAGAGAGTATAAAAGGTAGAGGGAGAATGATGTTCTGCTTCAGAGGGAGTGACTACAGAAGATCCTAGGGTTCAACATGGTACGACAGGATAGACAGATTAGTAATGGCTCTAAGATTTATTGAGATTAAAGAATATTCCAACCTTTGCTTCAAGGTTGAAGGCGTAATACCAGTGATGCTCCTGTTATATGTCAATGACCTATTCCCAACAAGAAAAGAGGAACTCGTTAAATATGCAAGATGGATACTTGTTGCTGAGTTCGAGATAAAGGACTTGGGTATAATGCACTACTTTCTAGGCATGGAGGTGTGGAAGAGTGCAAATGGAATCTCCCTTGGACAAGGGAAGTATGCAGTGGATATCCTGAAGAGGTTTGGGATGATGGATTCCAAGGCCATGGCCACACCTATGGCATCAAACCTGAAGATATAGAGTGATGCTTCATTAGAAACAGTTGATTCCACGATGTATTGTTACATGATTTGATCATTGATGTGCCATATGAATACAAGACCAGACACATGTTTTTTTCTGAATGACCTGAGCCAGTTCCTTATGCATACGATACATGCTCACCTGGTTTCAAAGCATGGAGTGAGGTACTTGAAGGGTACAATTGAGTATGGGCTCAGGTATGATACGAATCAAAATAATAACATGTATGGTTATGTTGATTTGGATTGGTAGCGCCACTAAGAAGAAGAGAACCTAGGGTTGCTTCTTCAGTCTGAGATCCAGCATGGGCTACTGGTTTGGAAGGATGCAGTCTTGCATGACGCTGAGTATAGTCGAGAGAGGAGAATTGGAGCTCCAGTATATGATCCAGATTGAGATCTCTTGAAAGAGGGAGTGATAAGTTCTAGCATAGGCATTGAGATAGGTTGTTTGAGCATAAAATCCTAGGGAAGCTCATAGGTTTCTAAGACGTAATCTGTCCTGTAGGTTGTCCTCGAATGTAATCGATCCTGACCAAGCTCGTAGGTTATCCTTAGATGTAATAAGTCTTGACATGATTCTATGCTATAAATGGCCAGAGTGAAGTTTGAATATTTCAAAGAGAAGCTTGGTGTACTTCAAATCGAGGTTACTTCCAAGGGGAAGTGATGAGTCCGAAAGACGCAGATACACATATTCCTTTTTGACATGGTGGTAGGATGGGCCTCCCATGGTTGTTGATGTAAGTGTTGTGTTATGTGTATCTGGGTTATGCTCCATGTGGCGATGAGATGATTTGAAGATTATGAGGTAATAGTAGTATACACAAGTGTCCCATGACATGTAATCAGTCATGGGATGCTCCGTCAGGTTTTGCAGTGGAATATAATCAGTCCTGGGAGATCTTATAGGTTTTGCAAGAGGCATATAATAAGTCTTGATATGTACTTACTTAAAGGCTTGCTCATAGAGATGATAAATACCTTGTATAGGGTGAGGCCTACATCCAACATAAAAAAGGGTTGGCTCCATAGAGAAAGACCTTACAGAGGGAGAGGCCTACATCCAGCATGAACAAGGGTTGGCTCTATAGAGGAATACCTTGCATAGGGTGAGGTCTACATCCAGCATGAAAAAGGGATGCATCTATAGAAAAATACCTTGCATAGGGCAAGGCCTACATATACAATGAAAAAGGTTTGGCTCTGTAGATGAAGACCTACATCCAGCATGAAAAAGGGATGGCATTGCAGACCTACATTCAACATGGAAAAGGGCTGGCTCTGTAGATGGATGCCTAAATCCAGCATGAAAAAGGGTTGGCTCTGTAGATGGAGACCTACATCCAGCATGAAAAAGGGTTGGTACTGTCGACCTACATCTAGCATGAAAAATGGATGGCTATGTAGATAGATACCTACATCCATCATGAAAAAGGGCTAGCACTCTATACTTATATCCAACATCAAAAAGGGTTGGCTTTGTCGATAAATACCTACATGGAGGCTAGGCCTACATCCAACATGAAAAAGGTTTGGCACTATAGAAAATTGTGATGACAGATAGTATGGGATGATGATCAAATTATAATAAGATAATGGTATCAAGTATGATGAAGACTCTATGACTTTGTGATGATAATGATGTGATGAAGACTTGACCAGATATTTTTATGACTGTGCAAAGAAAGAATAAATTCCTAGTTAAGAGGGAATGTTGATGTATTTGTAAATTTGAAATATATTTTGATGTATATTATCATTGTATGTTGGTGTACCCCCATTAGAGATATGTGTTACCTCTTTACGGGATGTCTAAATTGTGTCTAGATCTTGAGGTACAACCTCCGTTGTAAGTCGGGGAAATAGTCCCTAGTGTAACATCATGTAATATGTAAATATGGTCTCTCTAGCAGATGTGGGCCCCATGTGAGATGACATGTATGATTGATTATTATATTTGGTTAGTTACTTGAAAGGGCATAAATAGGGAGGTACTGTCCCTCATTTATACATGCCTCACACACTCTCTAAGGTGTTTGAGAGAGAGAGAGAGATGGTCGTAGGACGAGAGAAAGATAGATGCTGAACATTTATTATTACTCCTTTTGATCATCTTACTATTCTGAAGACGTTTGCGTGGTTTTCTCATTTATTGTTTCCCCAATGAAAATATTTTTGTCTTGTGCATCTTTTACATTTTATGCATTTTGTTGTACTTTTTATTCTTTTAGATAAATATCCTAGATAATCTAATCATATCTTAAGAAAATATAACAGGTTGGGGGTGAGAGATATGGCTGGAAAATACAAGTAGGTGGAGGAATAGAGGGGTGAGAGAGAGAGAGAGAGCACTCAAGGATGGAGGGTGTAGGTGGTTAGAGGTTGGGGGAGAGGGGAGTTGAGAATGTTAGGGGTTTTTGGAGGACTGGGGAATTTAGATAGAAGGGGGTGTAGAGAGAGAGAGAGAGAACGAGGACGAGTGTGGTGAGTGGTATGTGGAGTGATATTAGGAGAGACAATGAGAGAAACAAAGAGAGGATTAGGAAGTGTTTATTGGTAGGGAGAGTATGAGGGAGGTTAGGGAGAGAGAGGGGCATTAGGGGTAGTGGTATGTGTTTTATAGGGGGGGTATTAAGCAGTTGGGGGTAAGGTGTAGGTTGATGGGTAGGGTAGATAAAGAGTGAGAGAAGTGGTTAGTAGAGGTTAGGAGAGTATGGGATAAAGAGAGAGAGAGAGATGAGGAGGAGGGGGGATTTTAGGAAGGCGGAGGAGTAGGGGGGTGAAAGAGTGAGGGTTATCAGGGAGAGGTTATAGAGAGAGGAGGAGGAGGAGGATGAGTAAGAGAGGTAGTTAGTAAGAGTTAAGGGCGAAGAGAGAGAGAGAGAGAGAGAGAGAGAGAGAGAGAGAGAGAGAGAGAGAGAGAGAGAGAGAGCACAGGGTATTCACTTCGTGAAACCATGTCATAGTGCCTTCGTTCATGGGATATTAAAGAATACCCATAATTTCACTAGATATTTATAATTACTTACAAAAATCCTTTTGTTGATCCCCCCTCTGAATACATATTTCCAATTAAAAAACCCCTATTTTTTATAATATATTCCTTATTTCTACTAGAAACCCCTTTTTATACCCCCCCATAACCTATTCCTTGCCCCCTAATATGTACAATATATTGACCTTATTTTTCGCGCAATTAAAAACCCCCCTTTATGAATGAACGTGATAATATATTGCTCAACAAGGTGAATCCCTCCTCAAAGAGAGAGAGAGAGAGAGAGAGAGAGAGAGAGAGAGAGAGGAGTAGGGGGTGAGAGAGGGAGAGAGAAGGGGACGTGTTAGGGGATTGGGGGATATATGGAGAGGTTTAGGAGTTATGGCTAGGTGGAGGAATATGGGAGAGAGAGAGTGAGAGAGGTGTAGATAGGTGGGACATGGCTTGGAATTGATAGCAAATTAGAAAATTGAAAAGATTTTGATGGATATAAGGTATATAGAATGAACATCTTTCATAAAGAAAATAAATGTGGCTTGGTGTCTTATAATTGACTTGGTGATGATTTAACATGAAAAATATTTGTATGGATATGTATATAGAATGACAATAAATATTAGTAATGGTTAGGGGGAAGGGGGAAGATAGAGAAAGAGTAGGGTATAAATATTAGTAATGGTTAGGGGGAAGGGGTAAGATAGAGAAATAGAGGAGTAGGGGAAAGAAAGGAGTAAGGGTTTGGGGAGGAGTTGGGAGATTAGAGAGAAATGGGAAGATAGATGAGGAGTGGGGGTATTGTGGTTAGAGAGAGAGAGAGAGACATGAGGGGTGGTTAGTGGAAAGGGGAGGGTGAGTAGGAGAGATAAAGATAGCGGGGTGGTTAAATGTAAGGGGATTAGGAGAGACATAAATAGCGGGTTAGGCGTAGATGAAGTATGGGAGACATAGAAAGAGGAGGGGTTGTAAGGGGGTTATAGATAGAAAGAGAAGGGGGGGGATTGTTAATGGGTTAGAGGTAGATACAAAGGGGGTGTTAGGAGATTGGGGATAAGTGCATCACAAGAGAAAGAGAGTGAGAGAATGGGTTAGTAAGAGTTAGGGAGAGGATGGGAGTTATTTGTAGAGGGAAGCATAGGGATGTGTGTGTGTGTGAGAGAGAGAGAGAGCAATAAATACATAGACAGATAATGAATCAGGTGGTGGTGTGTTAGGGGGTTGGGGGAGACAGAGAGGGGTGGAACTTAGGTGTAGGTGGAGGAGCAAGGGAGTGAGAGAGAGTGAGAAAGGGGGTTAGTAAGAGTTGGAGGGAATAGGGGGGAATGGGGATATCAGAGATAAGGGGGTTTAAGGGTTTGTACAGGAGTAGGGATATTAGAGATAAAAGGTGTTATATGTGAGGAATGTGGGTGTTGGGGTTAGAGAGAGAGAGAGGGGAGGGAGGTTAGTGGTAGGGGGTTGCATGGGGATGTGTGTGTGTGTGTGTGTGAGAGAGAGAGAGAGAGAGAATCAATGAGGCGATGGTGTGTTATGGGGATGGGAAAGAGAGAGAGTGGTGGGGGTTAAGAGCAGGTGGAGGAGTAGCGGAGTGAGAGAGAGTGAGAGAGGGGTTTGGTAAGAGTTAGGGGGAAGTAAGAGAGAGAGAGAGAGAGAGATAGGTTTGGGTAGGATTAAGGAAATTAAAGAGAAAGAGGGGTATAGGTGAGGAGTGTGGATGTTGGGGTTAGAGAGAGAGAGAGGTGGGGATGGTTAAGGGGTTATAGGTAGAGACAGAAGGAGGTGCTATGATACTGGGGGTAAGTGGAGCATGTGAGAAAAAGAGTGAGAGAAAGGGTTATTCATGGTTAGGGAGAGGAGGAAAGGGGTGAGATCCAATAGGGATAGGGGGTGTTAGGGACACGATGGAAGAGACAAGGGTAGGTGGACGGTGTCGGTTATTTGGGGTAGCGAGTTTTTACAGAGTTGAGAGGGGGTGCTATCGGGTTGGGGTTTGTGTTATGGGGTTGGGGGTTGTTACAAAGTTTGAGAGGGGGTGTGGTCGATTAGGGATAAGGAGTGTTAGGGAATTGTTGCTGCTGCAAACCACCCCAAAAAAAAATTTCAATTTTTAGGGCCCCCCTTTCATTTCTTAGATTTTGGTTTACTTAGACTTTTCCTCCCTTTTGAAAGACTATTGTTCATGGCTTGGTTCCATCCTGAGTACGCTAACTAAGTTTTGATTTTTTCATAGTAACTAAGAAATTCTTTTGACTCGATGTATGAGAAGGATTTACCTATTTTAGCGGACAAAGATCATAGGTATTTCTTTTTGAACAAGCACGTTCCAGCTTATTTTTTTAGGATTGTTGATCTGGTATGTGGAAAACATTTTAGGATTTTCGTCAACACAGGGGAGAATTTATGCTTTCCCTTCCAATCTTTTCAAGCTGAACTGTTTTGATCCACTGTGTTGGAACATTCCCTGGATTTTCACTGACACAACGAAGGCATTTTTCTTGTCCACCAAATGATTTACTGATGATTTTATGTTGTTATTGAACTAACGCATCGGAAACATTTTATTCCTACTGCTGACGCAACGGATAGCTTGCAGGTTATCACCTGATTTGTTTTCAACTGATTATGCGATTTTATGTTGCGGGGTTTTTAACCTTTGAAGGAGTTTTTTTTCCAACCACAACTAGCGGAAAAATATTTCCCTTGTAACCGATGTCCTCCATAGAGTTGTTTTATATGGGGAGAGCCGATAGTGATAGCTATATTTCTTTTTCGGAACCGATGCTAGCGAGGCACTTAAGTTTCTTGCTGCCGATCATGTCTTGCACCGCTACATCGGAAAGATCATACAAAGGCCTGGGAAACTGTTTTTTCATAGAGAGTGCTGATAGTTGTGGTAGGGTTGTGGGTTTTGATCCTCTGTAGTCGAAAGGTTCTTCACTTAGCTCGTCAATGCATTTTGCGGATGAATTTATTAGGCATCAAATGACGTTCTTTCACACTCGTGTAGCGTGAATATTTCACCAACCACATTAAAGTTTTCCTCTTGTGATTTCATATATATAAAATATGGGGGTTCATTATCATTTTACGCTATGATTGCGAGCATTACGGTACTAAATACTGTGGTTTCTACCTCCCATTCTGAGCACATGCCTGCCAAAGTGTGCCATTTGGAGCCTTCTTAGCAGTCGGCGTCAATATTTCAACCAACAATTGAAGCTATCTCTTCCAGGTAGGATATTATCTTGCCATGAATCATTTAAATTGGTTAAGTGGAACTCTCTTTAGATTTTTTGTGTTTCATTTTCGTTTTGTGAAGCTAGGGTTGTCGTGATTGTCATGGGATTTAAAAATACTCTCCTCAACATTTTGTCTTTAGAAAGACTTTGGACTCATCCATATAGCTTACTCTCGTCGTGGTATTATTTTCCACCCACCCTAGCCTGTTCCTTCTGTTTTCATGTAGACATGGATAGCTTTGGGCATTGTTTCTGCAATGATGAACCCAACACAACCCAAGTTTTGGGCCAACCACTCTTTACCTAATTTTTATCCACGGAAATAGGGGTTTGTGAGGCATTGAGCCATGGAAGCCGTGTGTTCATTTGGTGGTTTACCTCAACTCCCTGACATAAGTGTTGGCCCTGGTGGTCAGCACCATGATATGACTGTGTTTTTCCTCTAGGTTGTTATCTCATGGGCCATAGGTCTCATTTAAAGGGTCGTGCATTGGTTTTGAAGTTTGTTTTGGTAAATACCTTGGGTTTTGTTTGTGAACGATGGATTTAAACCCTCGTAGTGACAGTCAAAGCTTTCCTACAAACTAGGATTTTTTTCCTGGTTTTTGACCTTACATTAAACTAGGTCCTACCATCCTATTTTCAATCTCACCTGGTTTTAAGCTTGCACTAGGTTTGGATTTTGGATGGTATGCGAGGTTTTACGACGCAAGCTTTCTTTCGATGGGTAAAGATGATATGGTAAATAATATACTGGTTAATCTTGTTATATGAAAAATTGCTTGTCAACAAGATATAGCTCCTACAATATTTATTTAGTTTTCTTATATACATGAATGCATGTGTTTTCTAACAGTAGTTATGCTAAGACATGTTTTGGTGTGTTTGTTGTAGGCTTAGTCTATATCTGATACCATGCCTAAGAAAGGCAAGAAGAAATCCGAAGTTGCCGACAAAGAATCAGACGTAGAAATCACACCTCGAGTAGAAATAATATATGAGGACACTAAATCTATCACCAGGGTCGAACCTGAATGCAAGTGGGTGTAGATTTATCATATGCTCTAGGATCAAAAAGTTCCAAATGCAATATTGGAAGATTTAACCTTGGTTTAAGATATATTAAGATAAGGAATTACCAAAATATCCACATGATTGGAGCTATTTCCTTGCTATGAGGTGATTGGATGGATTTTGTCTCAGGCTGATGCGAAAGGGATGATCATGTACAATGTTGAATATAAAGGATTTTCCTCTTTCACCCCTGCATTCATAGCTAAATCTTACAATTTTCCAATTTCAGAGGTTAGCATGACCAATGGTTGGCTAAATAGGCTGACTATTGATTACATTGGAATTGTGAATATGATGAAAACAAAAGGAAATTCCTTCCAGCAAAGGGAATCTGGGGAGTATAATACTTCTCATCTGCACACCCCGTATAAGCTGGTAGCTCTAATGCTGAGCATGATCTTCAGTAGAGATGATGGAATATTTTACAAGATTAGGTGGATACCACTAATGTACCATGTAACCATGGAGGGGACTGTGTTCAATTGGGAAGATATCATAGCTAACAGTTTGTCCTCTTGTATAATTGCATCACAGGAAGGATTGCATCGGTGGAAGTCTGAGTTTTATATGGGATCCCTTCTAATTGACTCTATACTCTATTTACACCCATTTGAGAAGATAAACTATAGTTGGAAGGAAGGAAAAGTGCTCATCTATGCAGCATACCATATTTTGTGGGCTCACAAATATCACAGCCTTTACAAGCTCATTTGTGAGGAGTTCTTAATGCCCCTTTACAAGTTAATTTTCCTTGAAGAACGTAAATTCCTATCTGAGGGGGCTTCAGAGATTATAATTGAGTATGGGGACTACTTATTTTCTAAAGAGGGCACCTAATTGAGGATGTTTGGGGGAACCAAAGCCTATTCATTTCTTCCCAATTATGCCACTAATTATGTGGTACATAAAGAAGGAGTAAGACAACTTTTCTTAGATAGTTTTGGGAGTTTTTTGTTTGATATGAATAAGGTTGTTTTTCATCTGATGCCATTCTATGTCAGTAGTTATAATTTTTTTAGGGTTGAAGGCACACCATATTTTGTGAAATATCTGGAAAAATTGAATTTTGGTGAAAATCAATCTCACAGAAATGATGCTCAGGGTAAGGTGGCTGCACACCGTGCACTTGTGAAAGTAAACTTCGAGCACTTTGATAATTTTTAAAAGGAATAAGAAGTACATCCAAATGCATGTAATATGAATGCTCTAAACAAGTGTCTCAAGAAGAAAATAACAGTCATTGGAGGAAAAGGAAGTAGCAACAGTACCTCCGAATAGAAAAGACAAGAGGAAGAAACTACACAGAGGGAAAAGGAAGAAACAAAACGAAGATTAGTAGATGGTGCAAGAAAGTTGTTGGACGAAGAGGCACTGAGAGAAAAGGAAGAAGAAGAAGCTACTAGAAAGAAGGAAGAGGAAGAAATAACACAGAAAGAGTTAGCTGAGCAAGAAAAAGAAGAAGCGGATAGGGTAGCTAAGGAGCTGAGGAAAAAGGAACGAGAATATCAATATAGGGAAAATCAAGAGAAAATACTGTTCAAGATAATCCAAAAAGTTTCCGTTCCATGTCAAGAGATATATTAACAGGATTTCAACTCCTTATGGTTGAATTAGGGTTACTTCCTTTTACTCCATCGAAGAAGCATGAGGTTGCATGTTTGGATGATGTATATTTTTATCCCCAGCAGAAGACCATCGTTTCGAGATACAAGAAGACATTGAAAATGGGAAACTAGCCCAAGGTTACCACAGTTGCTAAGAAAACCGTTGTAAAAAATGTATATGAAGATGTAGAGAAGGTGGCCTCAATTGGTGTTGCAACTACACAAGAGAATGCTTATAATGTTAGCAAGCTAAAAGGAGCAGTTGACCAGTACAAAGAAAAAATGGCACAAATGAAGGAGACCTTGAGGAAAGAGCAAGGAGTGGGTTGAGAAACAAACAGGAAGTATGATTCCACCCTTTCATATTTAGAGAGGCTCCAAGAGGCCTATCAGGTCCTGAAAACAGAAAGGGATGCCTTGGTATTTTCAAATACCATTATCATTGGAGAAAAGAAAGACTTAGAAGGCCAAATTTTAGAGCTTGAAAAAAAAAGGGCCACAACATATACTCAATCAGAGGATTTAAGAAGTATGGAAATTGAACCCAAGTGATAGAACAATTGCACTCACAAAATTGCTAATCAAACCTGCAAATTTACACACAAAGGAGACTGAAATTGGAGCATAACACTAATCTGTATAAATAAGTGTACAATAGCCAACCTTATGAATTCATAGGCTGCTGAAATATATAATTAAATGAGATATTTGAATGCATAAGGATTCCATTTAAAATATTCAAAAGCAGGCTTAGTAAATCTAGTCAAATCCCCCATAGGTGCATAAAGCAGTTTCCAAATCTACCTAAAGGCTCACGAATTGGAAAAGTCAAGTAGGAAAGCTAATAGGTGATGGAAAGAAAACTCATACATGCTTTTATTAGGATAAAATAATGGATTATGACAAGGGAAAAAAACAAGTCAACTACAGCTAGTCTTACTTTCCCTTTTGCCTCAAATATCAATAAAGCAGGCAACTTTGCAAAAAAATAAGATATGCACTAGGGAGGATCTGGAATAAATAAGAACTGCTAAATATGGTTTCCAGGAGGTTTCCCAAGTGCTCCATGACTCATTTTTATCAATTTTGACTTCTAGTACATGTGGAAGACAACTTGCATGGAGTGGAATATTGGAAACTAGGAAAATAAGACAAAAATGGATTAATTAATGTCTAAGGTAGCTAACTATGGGTTGATTATTATAACACCCCCACTTAATCCTAACTTATGAGTAAACATCAGAAAACTACAGGGCCTAGCAACAAGGCTTAGTCACGCTTTACATACTGCATGTCCATTTAACCAAGGAAAGAGGAAAAAACCCAGTGGGAAAATCCTCCCTTAAACATGGACAGTAAAACAAAATTTGAAAATCTTGTCATCAATCATGCTTCATAGCATAATCAGCAATACCCAGCAGTGATTTTAGATTGCTGAAAGTATTCTCACAAAAAAATTTGGTGAAGATGTCTGCTACTAGTTCTGAAGATGCACAGAAAAGTAGGTGAATGGTGCCATCATGCACAAGCTGTCTGATGTAGTGAATATGGATATCAATGTGTTTGGTTCTCTGTCTCTGAATTGGATCATTGTATATTTGAATGGTGCCTTGATTATCACAATAGATAATAGTTTAAAAATCTAATTCAAAGCCACACTCACCAAGTATCCCCTACAACCATAAACATTGAGTTGCTGCATTTACAACTCCTATGTACTCTGCTTCTGTAGATGAGAGTGATATGGCACTCTGTTTCTTGCTTGACCAGATGATTGGTCCTTCAACAAGCATGAACACATATCCTGATGTTGGCTTTCGATCTATGTTGTCATCTGCCCAATCACTGTCAGTAAACCCAATCAAATCAAGATCAGATTTAGCTTTGTAGAATATCCCATGAGTTCTTGTTCCCTGAACAAAGTTAAGGATCCTTTTGGATGCTCTCCAATGGATTTCATGAGGCTGATCCATGTATCTTTAGGCCACACTTACTGCATAATAAATATCAGGTCGAGTGTGTGTAAGGTACATCAAACACCCAATCAATTGCCTATAGAGTGTATTATTTACCATAGGAGAAGAACCTGCTTCTTCAAGCTTAACTCCTGAAAGAAAGGGAGTCTTGCTTGGCTTGCAATTTTTCATTTTGAACTTGTTCAAAAAACCTAAAGCATACTTGGACTGATGTAATTTTATTCCATGTTGGTATTGAGCAATTTCGAGACCCAAGAATTGGATCAACAACCCCAAATCAGTCATAGAAAATGCATCGTTCATTGCATCCTTCAAGGAGGAAATTTCTTTCTTTGAACTTCTTGTAATTAGAAGGTCATCCACATACAAGACAATAATCATCAAATAACCATGAATCATCTTCAAATAAGCATTAGGATCATACTTCCATTGAACAAAACACAATGACAACAAAAAGCCATCAATCTTGGCATACGAAGCCCTAGGGGCTTGCTTAAGCCCATACAATGATTTATTTAACCTGCACACAAAACATGGATTAGTAACAAACCCTTGAGGCTTATGCATGTAAATCTCTTCATTAATATCTCCATTCAGGAAAGCACACTTCACATCCATGTGATGTACCTCCCACTGCTTTGAAGCTGCAATGGCTAAGGCTATCTTGATGGAGTCCATCTTTGCCATTGGTGCAAAGGTCTCATTGTAGTCAATACCATGTACCTGTGAGTAGCCCTTTCCTACCAATATTGCCTTATATTTCAAAGGTGAACCATCAGCAGCAAACTTAGTTTTGAAAACCCACTTACATTGAACTAGCTTCCTCCCTGGGGGAAGATCAACCAGTTCCCAAGTGTTGTTCTTCTGGAGTGAGCTGAATTCTTATTTCATGGTTGTTTTCCATATTGGATCATGCGATGCATATTGATATGTCTCTGGGTCTGATTCAACCATCAGATAGCATTTCTCTTCAAACAAAGGGTCTTTCATAAACAAGGCACTCTCAAACTGAGATCTAGTCCTCCTAGGATCACTAGGATTTCCAGCTAGTTCCCCGGCTGCATGAATGGTCTTTGCTGCCCATTTTGGTCTTGTAGGAATGTCAAGATATGCAATCAAATAATCATTATCAGACATATCATAATCAGCAAACTCATTTATTTCTTCACTTACATTCAATGGTTCTAGTGGTGAAGAAGACTCTCCAACTTCAACTGCTGCTAAAGGCTCTTCTTGGAACTGAACACTCATTTCAATGAAGGATTTGTTTGTGTTCAAATTGATCAGCTTGTACCATTTTGAATCTTTAGAGTACCCAACAAATAGACACTCTTGGCTTTGGGGCTTCAAATCCTTTCTCTTTTTAGTTGGAATTCTGGCCCAAGCCTTTGAGCCAAAAATCCTGAAATGGGTCACATCTGGCTTGTGCCCACTCCAAGATTCGAAAGGAGTCATGCCATCAAGATATTTATGAGGCACCCTATTTTGGATATAGGATGCATAGTTTATAGCCTCAGCCAAAAAATTTGGTGGCAAAGTCTTAGCCTCCATCATACAGGTTGCCATCTCTTTCAGTGATCTGTTCTTTCTCTCAGCAACACCATTTTGTTGTGGTGTGTAAGGGATTGAATGATGCATATGAATACCTACATCTTCACAATATTGAATGAACTCCGACTTGGCATACTCATCACCATTGTTAGATCTGAGTATCTTGAGTCTCCTCCTAGACTGGTTTTCAACCAAATCCTTAAAGACTTTGAAGAGGCCAAAAACTTCAGACTTATGCTTCAAGAAGTAAACCCAACAATACCTTGAAAAGTCATCTATGAAGGTCAATGCATATTTGGCTTGACTCATTGACATATGAGAAAATGGACCAACAACATCACTGTGGATCAACTCAAGAGGTACAGAAGTTCTCTCATGACTAGATCTCTCAAATTTATGCTCTAGGTGTTTTCCTAGGATACAACCTTGATAGAATCCCTTGGATAATTTAATCTTTGGTAACCCTATGACCATTTATTTTTCACTTAGATCAGAAATATACTTATATTTAATATGGCCAAATCTTTCATGCCAAATCTTGCTTGCCTCATTATCATGAATTAGAATAGCAGAGGGGTTTGAGTAGGGTAGAAAATGTGAAAACATGTATACCATCGAAGTGTGATCTACAACTCCTTTCGCAATGAATTTACCATTCGAGATCTCTGTGATCTCAAAATCATTAGGGGAGAATATGACCTTCTTTGGAGACCCTGTGTGGGTCATCTAATACATTGACAAGAGGTTAGAGGCAAGACCTGGAACATACAATACATTACTGAACTTACCATGGTCAAGATCAATCCTTCCTTTGCCCAAACTGTCAGTGAGAGAGTCATCTCTCAACACTATTGGTGGACCTTTTGACATGTCAAGAGAGGAGAATGCCTCCTTGGTTGAAACCATATGTCTTGAAGCTCTAGAGTCTGTGATGAAGCTAGGTGAGCTTGATGTGCCAGTAACTAATGCATTTACTCTCTCTATGTCCTCTGAATTTGATCCTCCTTCCCTCTTCTTTGAGAAATCAGGAAGGGATATGTTATTCTTCTCTAGGAGTTGGGTCAGCATGTCAATTTTTTTCTTAATGTAGGATCTTTTAGGATGATATCCCTTAGTGTAGTATGCGCACTTGCTCATTTCTCCTTTGTTCTTCTTCTTTGGAAGTTATTCTTGGAACCTTGGGGCTCCTCTTGAGACTTGTTCTTGTCTCTCTTTTGATCAAGTGGATTCTTAGCTTTCTTCTTGCCTTTTGAATCCACCCTCAAATCTCTAGCAACCAAAGCTTGGTCTTTGGAAGGTTTGATGGTGCCCATCATCACCAATTTATCCTGTTCTTGTGTGAGGGATTCCATGAACTCTACAAGCTTAGTCATATTCCAGGCTCGAGTTGTCAACTTCGTGGCATGGAAGGTTCAAACAAACATTGAATAGTTATGGCCAAGCTTTGAGAGTATGGCCAAAACTAGTTTCTCCTCCTTCTTTTCAATTCCACACTATTTTAGCTACAAAACAAGGGCTTTAAACTTGGAAAAATAGAGTTGCAGGGATTTGAAGCTACTGGGACTCAAAGAGATCAATTCATTCTCGATTTGATGTCCTATCATCTCATCTGTCTTACCAAAAATATCTACAATATTCTCCCACACTTCATTAGGTGATGTTAATCCATCAATATGGACGAGGAGGTCTCTGGATATGCTCAGACACAGAAGACCATAGGCCTCATCCCTCCTGTTGTGCCATTTAATTTTCTCTGCAAATGCATTGAGATATACCTCAGTTTCCATAGTCACCCTGTAGAGACCCTTCACTCTCAACAGTATCTCCATATCTGCTTTCCATTCAAAGAAATGAAATGGAGTCAAGATGATCTTCTCAGATTGATCCATAGCTCTGAACTGTGCCCTTCAACCAACAGAATGATCCCAGTCAAGATGTCAAACCTACAAGAGCAATATGGAAGGAGATAAATTGATCTACAAAGGCTTTTATACCATGTGGAAATTTAACCCAAGTGATAGAACAATTGCACTCACAAAATTGCTAATCAAACCTGCAAATTTACACACAAAGGAGACTGAAATTGGAGCATAAAACTAATTTGTATTGAATAAGTGTACAATAACCAACCTTATGAAGTCATAGGCTACTGAAATATATAATTACATCAGATATTCAAATGCATAAGGATTCCATTCGAAATAGTCGAAAGCAGGCTTACTAAATCTAGTCAAATCCCCCATAGGTGCATAAAGCAGTTTCCAAATCTATCTAGAGGCTCACGAATTGGAAAAGTCAAGTAGGAAAGATAATAGGTGATGGAAAGATAACTCATACATTCTTTTATTAGGAGAAAAGAATGGAGGATGATGAGGGAAAAACACAAGTCAACTACACCTAGTCTTACTTTCCCTTTTGCCTCAAATATCAATATAGCAGGCAACTTAGCAGAAAAAGCAGATATGTGCTAGGGAGGATCTGGAATAAAGAAGAACTGCTAAATATGGTTTCTAGGAGGTTTCCCAAGTGATCCATGACTCATTTTTAGCAAGTTTGACTTCTAGTACATGTGGAAGACAACTTGCATAGAGTGGAATATTTGAAACTAGGAAAATAAGACAAAAATGGATTAATTAATGTCTAAGGTAGCTAACTATGGGTTGATTATTCTAACAAGAACATGATTTTCATAAATGGAGACACAAAATAGTTCTTTGGAGACTCTATTGAAAGCAACAAATGAGTGGAAAATGGATGCCACACGGCTCCGAGAGCATGCCCTCTTGCTCAAGAGGAAAATTCATCAAGTACAGTTAAAAGTTACAGAGGAAGTCTACTGGATTAAGCAAGATGAGACCATATTACAAGAGATATTGCTGATGTCGAATGACTTCATAACAAGAACTAAAGGAATTGCAGAAGTCATCTAACATCAATTGAATTGGTTGGAGACCAATGAAGAAATTCTAGAAAATGCACCTCAGAAGAGCATAGAAAATTTGCATATCAAGCACAAGCTCATGTATTATAGAAGTAAGGATTCTGCAAGACTTATAGCCACAATTGGGAAAACAAGAGATAAATTCATGGACATTTACAAAAGGGTACTCACCACGCATAAGAGATACCAAACCACTATAGCCAGAAGACTTTAGGAATTTCTAGGATAAGAAGAACACCTAAAATACCTACATGAAAGGATGCAGGAAGACGAATTCAACATACAACAAGTTAAAGGCATGAATGAGAAGATAGTAAAGAGCTTAGTGGCTCAGGCTGTAGTCAACAATTTCTTGGTGGAGGACCAGATTAGGGTCACTCCTCAGAAGCTGGCAGAGATAAAATCATAGCTGGTTGTACATGAGGTGTCAGTCAAAATACTAGACCCTATGGATTTCAGGAGCATAAATGAAGATGCGGCTGCATGGAAGATATTCATGGATGGAGTGGCTAGGCCTACCTGGGATGTTTTGTTTTATTCACACACTAATACATATGAGAAAATTTGTGATAGTTTTTCGTTGCTATTTCCACGTTTTGTCGTCTCACTTGCGATGATAATGGTCTTGATGTTTCGTGGCACTTATTTTGTCGATGTAACAACGCAATTTATAAGTCATCTATATAGTGACAAAATATGGCCTCCACATGTCTTCTATACGGTGGCCTTGAAATTGAATTTTTTTTATTCATTTTCTACATTTCGTCACTATATCGACAAAGCATTCATCCCTTTAACAACAAAAATATGGCCAAAAAATGCTAGGCAAAATTTTATTTCCATGTAAAATTGTGGAACAATTTCAACGAACGATTGTCTCTCTATCGATGAATTCTGGAATTTGAAAAGAAATTTTTTCCACAAAAAATTGTAGAAAACTAATCTCTATCGACAAAAATGCAAGTTGAACAGTAATTGTTCCACGAAACTGCATCGCTATAGCGATGGTATTCGTGGAAATCCACCTAGGGTTTCGACGGTTTTGCAATACCCGCGATGAACGTTCGTCGATATTGAGACAAAACCTGAAGGTTTAAAAAAAAAACAACAACTGTGGAAAGGAACCTTCCTTTCCATGATTTTGGATCTTCAATAAATGATTTTGATTGATGTGCAGTCTCGTGGATTTTTTGTGTCTATGGACAAGTGAATCGACATATACACTTCAAGAATCAATTGTCCATAAATCAATACCTTGGATAACTTATCCCATTCAATTATTTCTAGTTGCATGATTATATTCCTAGGCTAAATTTTGTAAGCACTTATTAAAAACATAACATCTATTATATATTGGTTTAATGTACACATTTCCATGTTGAATTCTAATTAATTTCAATATTTCCATACTTATTCATCACATCCAAATAGGGTCCTTACAGAATGGTCTTTTTCACACCCTCTATGTATATGAAAATTGTATGGTTTCATCTAGGTCCAATGTGCATCCTATGAACTTCCAAAGTTTTTATTAGGCAGACAAAAAGGTGATAGAAAACAACAACGACAAAAAGTTTTCTATCACATTTCTATAGTTATGATAAAAACTTTGGTAGTTCATGGGATGCACATTGACCTAGATGAAACCATACAATTTTCATATGCACAGAGGGTGTGAACTTTCTGTCATTGTTCTTTTCTATCACCTTTCTGTCTTCCTGATAAAAACTTTGGAAGTTCATAGGATGCACATTGGACCTAGATGAAACCATACAATTTTCATATGCACAAAGGGTGTGAATAAGACCATTCTATAAGGATCCTATTTGGCTATGATGAATAAGTATGGAAATATTGCAAGTAATTAGAAACCGACATGGAAATGTGTACATCAGACCAATATACAATAGATGCTATGTTTTGAATAAGTGCTTACAAAATTTACTCTAGGTATATAATAATTCCACTAGAAATAATTGAATGGGATAAGTTATCCAAGGTATTGATTTATCGTCTGCTAATTCTTGAAGTGTATCTGTGGATTCACTTGTCAATCCAAGCATAAAATAATAGAAACTGAAAATTACAATAAGTCGCTCTACCACCATTCAAGTGGGCTATATCATAGATGTTTTTGGTATTACAATGTTATCTGTAATGGAAAGTGTTAACACCATATCTATCCTGTAAAGGTAGTAGGTTCTAGGATCTAGCTTTTATTGAGATGCATTATTTGCAATTACAAGATTTAGTTCCAGAAGAAAATGTTCAATGGATTGATATGATCAATGGAATATTTGATGCTACAAGGGATTTTAGTAATGAAGAATCAGGGTTTGAGAATTTATTAGTGTATATGTGAAAATATCTTCAAATTTGAGATCTGAATTAATAAATTAAATGCTGCTACAAATTACTTGCAAATGATATGTCTTTTCCAACCAGCAACCAAGATTTCTGACAGCAGAATGTTTTAACCTTTAGTTAGATTTGAAATAAGGTACACATAAGGCTAAAACTAGGGAAGATCTCACTAATACATTTGGGCGGATTTTTCCATGAATTATTTCCACGTTTTGAATATTCGCGGATTAATAGTTCATTTTTTTATCATGGAAGAAAAAATGTGGTAATATGAACATTGTTTAATTTTTGATGAACTTTCCTCTCTATATTGACGATATATGGCTATCTTTGCACACCTGCCAAACCAATGCTAGCTTTCAACAACTATTGGTTTTTTACGCACGGGGTTAACTCATGGATTTTCATCCACATATAACATATAAGAATATCTGTCTATTTGCATAATGGAGTAAACTTGTTCTAGGTGAGAAGTGAATTCCATCCCTCCCTCGGTTCATATTCTCGGTTCATATTCAAGCCAGCAAGCATGAACTAGCTGTCACTAAACGTCAAAGCAAAAGATTGCTTCTATCTTCTGTCCAATCATAGAGAGAAATCCTAAAATGGAAACCCTCAATAATAATAAAATAGATTTGATTTTTAGCCCTGGCTATTGCATCTTTTTTCTTGGGTCTGTGTCTGACTGGCTATGTGTGGTATAATATTTTATGTATATGACAGAAGCCTCCTATACCCCCGCCTTAGCCCATCCATGTGCCCTTATATTTTGCATAGAGACATTTACACTTGTTCATATATGATGTCACCATGGATAAATAGTAATTGCCATGAAATTGAATACCTCATTGAAGCTATCTCTGCTACTCCAACCTAGTTACCTATACGATGTCATCATAGATAAGTTTACCTTTTATATTGCCAGTTTACATCTCCTTTGCGGGAGCATGCCAAGCTGTATCACTTAGCACATTTTCTATAGTTGTGACAAGGTTCTTGGTGATTGATTGAGCGTGGATTGAGCGCGAATTTCTTTATAAACCATATCCAAAACTAGAGAGATCAGCCATACTCTGCAACAATCATCTAGCTGTAAATTCATAAAAGGTAAGCATGCATCCATTTTTGGGGGATACAAACTAACATTGAGGCTCAAAATAACAGTTGTATTCTTTGGGTCATGTACCTTATGAATGAATTTAACAACCCTGCAACTCCCTCCTTTTATTTAAACCAGAGTAATTGCAACAAGAGGGTCCAGTCAACAATGACTCTAGCCAATTCTTTTTTTTTTATAGACCCGATGATCCACTAAGATATTAGCCATTGACACAGTTTTAATTACTTTCCACAGTAGAAGGAAATTTTTTTCGATTGGACCATTTGGGCCACCTAGTGTTCCAATGCCCAAACTATCAAGGTCTCCTTGTGAGCACAACACTTGTTGGCATCAATGAAAACTTCAGTCTGTTAGACACAATGCTCACTGAGAAGGGGGGAGAATTAGTGAGCTAAGTCTTGAACTCAATTTCAACGTCCTTTTCTACCAATCTTATCAAGCTCGCAACTATCTCTGTCATCAAGTTTGCTTGTCTATTTTCATGTCACCATCTCATTGTCATATTTGCACCAACATCTTTGTCTTGCCCAAATCATCTTCAAATGACCACAGAAGGGTCATTTGACTCTCTAGATGTTCCATGCTTGTCATCATTGCTTGTCAATGTCATTATGCATGTCCTTAATCATCTATGTCCTTCATGTCTTGTTCTAATTACACCTTTCCATGTCATCATGCTTAGACACCTCTTCGAATCTCTGTTTGTTATTTATTGTTTTAAAAAAATAATCAATTAAAACTTCTTCTAAACATTGCATCTCTCCAATAGTAAGATGTGTCTATTCAAAACTGTGTCTTAATTATTTTTATTAAATTTATGTTTGTTTTTCTAAATACATTCCTGTAGCTTCTTATTTAATAAACTCTGTTTATTATTTTTCACTAACTTTTCAGGTCCATATTTTGCATATATGACCATCATAATGCAAGCTAAAATTATGGTTGTGTAGCCACCTCAACAAGGATCAGATCCATGCCACCTTTTGAACTTTTTGATACACACGCATTATCTGGAGATCATTTGAAAATAGGATTCCAAACCATTTAATTTAACACTTAGACAAAATTGTTTTTAACTTCATCTAAAAGCAATTTTTCTTCTACTTTCGCAGATTGATTTCTCCCTCATGTGGTCACCATAAGGAAAATACAAGCATGGATAGATATCCATTTCAACAATGAACAATACCATATCACAAGATAAATCCGTTGACACACACACAAGCTCTGGAAATCATTTCAAAATAGCTTCTCAACCTCTTTTGAACATCAAAACATATTTCTTCCCATTTTGGCAGACTCCTATTTCACACGTGTGAACACTCTATGGAGACCTAAAGTTAGGAGCAAATGGATAACTTACCAAATAATGGATCCATGACATTTGATAAATTTACTTGCACAAATACAACCCTTGGAGGGATTTTCCAACTGACCTCTCAAACTCTTGTTTTTAACACTTGGTCAATTTTCTTTTGTTCTCATTATGCAAAATATTATTTTTCCTATTTTTGGTAGATTGATATTTTGCATATGAGACCATCATAAGAAAACCTGAACGTATGGCTAGATATTCAGTTCACCAAGGAACATGACTATGCTATCTGATTAATTTTATCATCAAAATAACCCCTCCTTGTGGGAATTTCAAAATTCCTTTTCAATTTCCCGAATCTAACACAACCAATTTTCTTGTGTTCTTAAAATGAAAAATAATATTTTTCTTACATTTGGCAGATTTATATCTTTGTCATAAAACACTTCTCAGGATAACTGAGACCATGGTTAGATGAACCCATCAACAATCTATTGCCTAACACTTTCATATTATTTTTTTCATCGTCCTATGAGATAGGGCAGGCATTTCCCTGAGGCCAGTCAAGCAGTTTCGCCAATACTGGAATAATGCAAAATAGGCTGAAACTCTATTTTGGCAAACCATTATCTTTGTCATCCAACATCTTCTTTGAGAACTGACACCATGGTGAGATAGCCTCTTCAACAAGCTGTAGGATGATAGCTTTAGATAATTTTTAGCATACACCTTTAAGGTACAGCAGGCATTTTCCCAAGGCCACATGAGCCATTGTTTCCAACACTTGGACAATTTTCTTAGTCTGGTCCAATCTGCCTAAAACATTGTTTTGGCAGGTTCATAACTTCTTCCTCAGCTACTTCCAAGATATTCTGAAGACATGATTAGGTAGGACAAATATAAATATACAAAACCCCGATATGGTGCGGGCATTTTCTTCAACACACAATTTGTGGTGGCCATTTTCTTAAGGCTACTTGAGCTAGTTTTCCAACACTTAGTCATTTTCAGAGTTTTCTCCAAAATTTATTCTAAACCCTCATTTTGGCAGATTCAACTTTTTCTTTAGACATGCTTAAGGAGAAATAATACCATGGTTAGATAGACAAACCAACACACTACAAGACCCCGATGTGCTACGGGAAGTTACTCTAACCCATAATTTAGGGCGGGCATCTTTATGAGGCTACTTAGCCATGTCATCATGCTTAGACACCTCTTCGAATCTCTGTTTGTTATTTTTTTCTTTAATGAAATAGTCAATTAAAAATTATTCTAAACATTGCATCTCTCCAATAGTAAGATGTTTCTCTTCAAAACTCTGTCTCAATTCCTTTTATTAAATTTATGTTTATTTTTCTAAATACATTCCTGTAGCTTCTCATTTAATAAACTCTGTTTATTATTTTTCACTAACTTTGTAGGTCCATCTTTTGCATAGATGACCATCATAATGCAAACTGAAAGTATGGTTGGATAACCACCTCAACAAGGATCATATCCATGTCACCTTTTGAACTTTTTGATACATACGCATTATCTGGAGATCATTTGAAAATAGGCTTCCAAATTGTTTAATTTAACACTTAGACATAATTGTTTTTAACTTGTAAAAACAATTTTTCTTCTACTATGGCAGATTGACTTCTCCCTCATGTGATCAGCATAAGAAAACCTACAAGCATGGCTAGATAGCCATTTCAACAATGAAAAATACCATATCACAAGATAAATCTATTGACACACACACTCAAACTCTTGTTTTCAACACTTGGTAAATTTTCTTTTGTTCTCATTATGCAAAATATTATTTTTCCTATTTTTGGCAAATTGATATTTTGCATATGAGACCATCATAAGACAACTTGAAGGTATGGCTAGATATTCAGTTCACCAAGGAACATGAATATGATACTTGATGAATTTTATCATCAAAATAACCCCTCCTTGCAGGCATTTCAAAATTCCTTTTCAATTTCCCAAATCTAACACAACAAATTTTCTTGTGTTCTTAAAATGCAAAATAATATTTTTCTTACTTTTGGAATATTTATATCTTTGTCATAAAACACTCCATGGGATAACTGAGACCATGGTTAGATGCACCCATCAACAAGATATAGCCTAACACTTTCATATTATTTTTCGCATCATCCTATGAGATAGGGCGGAAATTTCCCTGAGGACACTGATGTAGTTTTGCCAGTACTGGAATAGTGCAAAATAGCCTGAAACTCTGTTTTGGAAGACCGTTATCTTTTTCATCAAACATCTTCTTTGAGAACTGAGACCATGGTCAGATAACCTATTCAACAATATGTAGGATGATATCTTCATATAATTTTTATCATACACCTATAAGGTACAACGGATATTTTCCAAAGGCCACATGAGCCAGTTTTTCCAAAACTAGGACAATTTTCTTAGTCTAGTCCAATCTGCCTAAAACATTGTTTTGGTAGGTTCATAACCTATTCCTCAGCTAATTCTAAGACTATATGAAGACATGACCAGGTAGGACAAATATCAATCTACAAGACCCCCATACGGTGTGGGCATTTTCTTCAACACACAATTTGTGGCAGGCATTTTCTTAAGGCTACCTGATCCAGTATTCCAATAGTTGGTCATTTTTAAGACTTTCTCCAAAATTTATTCTGAAACCTCATTTTGGCAGATTCATAACTTTGCCTTAATACATGCTTATGGAGAAATAACACCATGGTTAGGTATAAAAACCAACACACTACAATTTACCTCGATGTGTTGCAGGAATTTACTCTAACCCATAATTTAGGGTAGGCATCTTTCTGAGGCTACTTTGCCATTTTTGCTTTCTCTGGCACAAACACATATATTAAAGTGAATTATTTTTCATAACTCACGTATTAAATAATATTTACTCCTTGTTTGATCAAACTGTGAATATTGACAGTTTGGAAGTGAACATAAAACATACCACAAATCATACTCTACCTACCTACCTGACACATTTTTCTTGAGGCTTATCTACCTCTAATATCTATGAATCAAGGTATTAATAGAAGGGCTTTTGGGCTTCTATTTTTAGTCATTTCATGGGTGTTCATCATGTTTGATGTCAAACAGATGGGTGAAATGAACATTCAAATTTTCCAAAGGGCTAAACACTAGTTGATTTATGGTGCTCCTTGTCATATAAAACTCAAAACTATCCAGACTTATAGTTTAGATAATTTTTACTGTCTTTTATGCTCAAAGTTGTGTTTTGATGCTACTTATACTTTCAATCTTAACCTATAATTTGCTACAACCTGTTGGTCATTGCTTTTTAGTGGTTGCAATATGGCTTTGGACCACTATTTGTGCTCAAAAATTCCTAAAAGGTGCCTTGATTTGAGTACGAGGGCATTTTTTATGGTGGAATTAAACTCAGAACCCAAGATGAAGAGTGTTTACCTCATGAATGGTTCCAAAAATTGATACAAATCTCTTTTGAATGTTTTCATGCCTAGAAAGCGCCTAGAATTAGGGATTTAAGACTGCTTGTTGCTGTTATTCATGGCCAAATCTCAAAGTATACTTCTTGCTAGCTTGTGGATGCTACAACCATGCACAGGGATGTCAAAATATTTCCAAAAATGTTGTCTTTCAAGGATTTTCTATTAATGTCTCATAGACCTAAAAACTTATATTATTGTTGCATGATTGTTTGAGGGCTAAAAAAGAGCCCTAGTGTGCCCAGATTTTAACATGGTGGAATTTTATTGCTGATTCTATTCAAATGTGTTCCAATGGGCCAGGACCTCCATACGACTATCCAAAAGTGTCTAAGATGCATCTGGAATCCTGTATTTAAGAATTAGGGTGGTTACATGTTGTTTGATGGTTGAAACAATTCCTAGGATCATTATTTAAGGCTTTTAGGAGGTTGGGACATACCCATAACTTCCCATGAGGCCGATTTAACCTAGAGGAACCACCCAGATTTGCACTTTTAAGTTTTCACCTCTATTTATACTGTTTGATGAATTTTTTCACTGTCATGGATTCCGAAGCTAAACCAGAATTGATTTCTAGGGTTTGAAGTTGACCCAACGTTGCCAAAAGTGAAGATCTACTACTTTTCCATTTCTAGAATATCTAAGAATTAGAATGACATTCCTCTAGTGTAGAAAAAGTTCAAGCTCTTCTATTTCTACTAACTGATATAGAGAATACCCTATGCAAATAGGGGGTAACATGAGGAAACCCTATGTTTAGGGGGGAAATTTTCCTAGCGTGTCACCCTAGGGATGGCTATTATCTAGTATTGGGTTTTCAACTAGGATCCCAGGTGCATAAGAATCAATTTCCCTTGGCTGACCTCTTAGTTTATTGCATCAAAAGATCATAGGATCTTGTTTACTTGTTCTTTGTATGAATTCCCTGACTGTATTTCATCATTCACCAATTCAGGTACTCCTTGCATCATGATTGATGTTGACAATTAATAAACCCTGTGGTTAGTTTTTATGGAAAGTAACTGGAACCATTTTGTTGTTACAACGAGCAACACTTACAGCATAAATTAAAGTTTTGGAGTGATTTCATAGAGTATAAAATGGCATTTGGGTAAGAATTTGAATAGGACAAGAATTTTGCAACACACCTGTATAAGTATTAGGAGATTGAGGATGTGATTAGAGGGAGAACTACAAAAATAGCTTTGTGGCCATGCCTAGAATGTGTATCACTCATGTGAGTATTCTCTATGATTAAAAAAATTTCATATATTTTCATTTCATGTTTGATAAGGAAGAGTAACTAGTAGTTAGACAACCTATTTTCCAGGACCATCACACATTAATTGGCAGAAAACTGATATATGAGGAAACAAATATGGTAAGGACTAGAAAGTTCTATATGTCCCCTGTATAATTATTAGGAGATTGAGGGTGTGGAAATAATGTAAAAAAATACAACCATTAAGCAAAATCTAAAATCTAAAATTTCTATGAATTTAAAATACTAGCACCTCTATTCTTCGGAGTGGGCCTTGCCTCCTAGGAACATAGTGCCAAGGGAGGCTACAACAACCACAAAATTATCTCAAATCACACATAAATTTTTTCCACAACTTCAAATAAGTTTATTTATTTATTGAATGTAACAATTTGGATACTGAGCAATATAATTTCCACAATGTCTATCCCCCCTCTACAATTGTCTTGTGTTATCATATCAATGAGAAAATAATTGGTCTCTTTTATTGCAGCATTAGCTAGAGCTCTATTGGATTTTTTATCTTTTTCTGCCACTACTTCCAAGTCTATTGTTTTTGCATCGTCTCTTGTTGGGAGGGTATAAATAGTTTTGGTTGTTGCAATGCTATTTACATTACTATATGATTCCTCATGCTATTGTTCTTAACCTTGACACAATATACTCAATATGTATGGTTTTTGTCTCTTTTACATTTTCAAAACCATTACTTTCAAGTTCCACAACTTTTGCATTGTCTATAACTTCATCAGTAATTGGAATATCCATCTCTGTTGTTGCATCTCTATCAGGTCTTATGTTGCATTCTTCATGTGTCTCTTCCAATATCATTGTTTGTTTTCCTACCACTGCATCATCCTATGTATAGAAGGTCTCAACAAGTTCTCTACATAATGGGTTTTATAATAGTGTAATAATTTATTGGTTTCATACATGGTAGATCAACTATTGTCGAGATAAACCAACATTTCATGAATGTACCAATAATAATGCAGTAAGGACCAAAATTTCCCTTGAGTTTGATTGGAAATCCAAAGTGCATAAAGTGGATTAAAAGTTTAAGAATGATAACTTGTGTAAAAGAAGTCCAAACCAAGATGTACTAAGGTTAGCTGGCATTATATCTTGCAAACATAAGAGAATCCCATTAAGCTAGTAAGATTGATGTCAGGTGATTCTTGATAAAAAAACCAAAGAGAAAAACATGGTAATAAGATGTATGTTGTATTATGGACAGTGACATGTGTTTATTCTACTTAGAAGAGATTTTATTGCTCAGTATCCAAATTGTTACATTAAATAAGATGTAATAATTGTATCCAAATTGTATGTAATAAGATGTATGTTGTATTATTGACACTTGCATGTGTTGATTTTAACACCAATTCCATACTAAGACAAATTTCTCGATTTCGACTAATCTTCCTAAAACACCCTTTTGGAAGGTCCATAAATTTTTCTTCATCCACTTCCAAGACAATCTGAATACATGGTCAGGTAGGCCAAAGACCAGTCTGCAAGACCCTCATCTGTTGCGGCCATTTAATTTAACCCATAATTTAGGGCGGGCATGTTTATGAGGCTACTTAGCCATTTTTGTATCCAGAGCTTGCCTTGAGTTGTACATGCATAATGGATTTGAGTAATTAGTGAGACATTGACCCCAGCCATAGAAGTCTCTTGCAAATTCTAAGTGTAGGAAAGCGTTGCGATAGAAGAACACAATATTCCCTTGGTGGTTTTCCATTTCTTGTGTCCAAGATGGAAGAATCTTCTAGCAGGAGGAAAAGAAGCAGCAATGAGGTCTACCTTGGAGTGCTTCCTAAGAAGAAACCCAAGCCTGATCTTGAGGAGAAGAAATTCATGTTCAGGGGCCAAGAAAAATCCACTAGGGTCCCCAAGTCTATGTGGAATATGCAATGGGATAATGAATAATGGGAATTTAGAAGCCGTGATTACTTTGAGGGTTTTTAGGGAGACACTCCTAGGGAAAGGAAAACCCAGGCACCGCGCAGTCGAAAGTACAGCTATCCGAAAACATTCAAAGTGATTCACATCAAGGCCCCAGTGGTTGGAAATTTCTTGGTATGAAAAACTAGGGTGAAAATGAGCGTGGAATCAAGATCACCAACCATCAACACCCCGAGACTGACAAGCTTCTCAAAGAATATCTCCATTTCAACTCTTTCAAAATTCTCATAATCTCTTAGCATAATAACACTTCGAGCATTGTCTCTAATTATTGATTCATCTTATGCATCTTAATCGGCCTGAGAAGGTGGTGTTTATATAGGGTGATGAAGATGAAGATGGATACTGAAATGACTGGTCAACATAATGGTAGCACGAGTGGACATGGGTAGCGATCTCTATTTTTTTTTTCTGAGAATCCATTCATGCCTCCTCCTTTGGATATGCTGCATTGTTGTCCACATGGATCGTGAGGTTTGAACATGACATTATTTTTCTTTTCACTTACACTAACTGTGGTGTTTGGAACGGTTTCAACTAGCCACATCCCTTTGCTTCATGTAGAGGCCAGGTTCGTCGCTTCAAATATCCGAAATTCATGATCTCTTGTTGTTTTCTACGCAAGCCATGTGCCGGATCTCTGGATTCGAGAAGGCTGGTGAATCGGTGATGCTTTGGACATCATATTCACCTAAGGAATGTCACAAATGGAGTCAAGGGATATGATTATTAGTCAGCTCATACATGATTAGTACATCCTTTATGTACCAGACCTGACCAGGACACCACCTTTACCAGGTTGAACGGCTCCAGAGTCGCCAGGGATCAAATTTGAAGGGCATGTATCATTTTACTTTGAAGGGCTATGAGAAATTGAACCCTTCAATGTTGACATTTAAAGATAAATCATTATTTTCATTTGAAAATTTAAGTGTTAAAAAAAATTTCATTATTTATTAAAAACATTGTATATGAAAAAAATGACAATAAGAAGAAATCCCACGTGATTCAACATTTACATGGAATTAGTGAGGTAAACCATGCACATATGATCACTTCTAGATTATTTTTATGGGGATTACTCAAGAGTTAGTATAGAGGAGGAGAGACTAAAATAAAGGTTGAGAATGAAGAACATGTAAGGGTGATGGAAGATGAGATTGGGGAAAAGCCCATTTAAAAAGAGATTGATGCACTTGTTTTGTTAATGTGAACATAGACATAATCATTAGGAGTATTGGTTTTTTGTATTGAATGTTGTTTGACCTATTTATTTTTTGAAGGGAAATGTTTGTTTCATATCACGCTAAAGTGATTAGAGTAGTTGAGAACTATTTGTAACCTTATCTGAATGCATAATATGAAATTAGGGGTGAAAGTAGGCTCATGGGGTACTAAAGCTTATTTCTGTCTAGAATTGTTTTGAGAAGAGATCCACTATTAGAACTGCTATGTTACAAGGACAGAAGATATTAGACATCAAATCCCTAACATTAATAACAAACTAAAAAGATGATCTTTGTCTAGTTCCAATGTATCCACCTAAAACTATTGTACTTCTAACATTGTACATCCATGGGAGATTTAAAATTGTTGATCCTTGTTGTGACCACTTGATCATTTCCATAACCAATGGTTTAAATAATCAACATAAAAGTAAAAAAATTTGAAGAATAACTTTTCCATGGCATTTTACCTTACCTATTTTGAAATGAACTTTTCTACATGCTATTAAAAGCATTGTATTATTATCTTTCCAGGTAAATAAATTTTTTAGGATCCACATTTCCATTAATGGAAAAAACAAGTTACAGATAGCATCACAAAGATAATTGATATAATTTTCCATATGGACACATTTCATGAGTAACTAACCATTCAATTTCAAACTCCACCTAATCCCTAAGCATCATCTTCACTATAATGAATCTAACTATTAGAAGACTTGAAAATTTATCTTTCAAACTTTAGTCTTGAGTCTACTAACATCTATATGTCAAATGAGAGGGATTGATAGGGATTCTCATTTCTCTTTTCAAAACTCAGTGCATATAATTATTATTCAAATACATTGAAAAACATATCCTTCAGTGTGCCTAACTAAAAGAAAAACCCCAGATTGTAAACCTAATGCTTTTAGGGAGATTTTTTTATTATCAAACCTAAATTCAACAACTATTTTTAGAATTTAATCATGTCCTCCACAGATTCTCAATTCAAAGTGATCAAATGAAAGCCCCAATTTTAGGTGGATCATGGATAGTCTTTGACGTGTTCAAAGACTTTCAGAGATCATTCTTTATTTCGAGGGCGCTCAGGGAGCAGACCAGAGAGCCCACGGAAGGAAGAGGAGGAAGAAGAAGAGGACTCAAGTCAAAAGGTGAGGTGAGTGAGGAGGGGAGACATAATAGGGAATATCAACACTATCAACCTATACAGCTTGATTTGGGAAGATCAATATCAACCAGTGATCTCTAAACTACCTTCATTCTGCTAACCCTTTTGCATATGAATGAGTGAGCAACTTCTGATTGCAGAATGCTTCTCACTCATTGACATACCCAACATCTTGTTCCAACCATAGAACTTCACAACCCTACAACTTTCTGTGGATTGACCGTAGATGTTGATTAGGAATAGGGAGATGACGACGATGACGACGAGGACGACGACGACGACGATGATGATGATGAAGATGTGATGACAAGATCTTTACTTTGGTATTCACTAAATTGTTCTGAGCTTCACCAACATTATAATAGAATGGTTATGAGTGATAATTCACTCCTATAAAGAATGCACTTTATGGAACTACCAAACTGCTTAGTTTGGATCTTCCTCATTTAAGACACCGGAGTAGGTCCATAAGTCTTGATTCTTCATGTGCACAATTCTAAGAACAAGAGGCTTCATAGGGCCCAAAAGGTTGTATTTTATTTTTTACCACTTCCTTGGATCATATTGAATTGTCATATTAGTCCTTGGAATGGGTGTTAGGAGAAATCCTTATTTTTTCACTCAACTTGTTGCTCCCCCTATCATGTAGATGTCTCCATCCACTGAGCTACCCGTAAAGTTGCGATGATGAATATGATGATGATGATGACAATGATAATGAAAATGATGATGATGATGATGATGATGATGATGATGATGAAGATGATGATCATGATAATGTAGATGTCGATGAATTGGATGACAGTGATTTTGATGATGAATATGATGATGAAGATGAAGATGCTGATGATGATGATGACGAATATCATGATGATGATGAATATGATGATGGTGATAACAAAGACATTGAGGATGAATATGATGAATATGATGATTATGATGATGACGACAATGATAAGGAAGATGACGATGAGGAAGAACATCATGATGACGATGATGATGATGACGACGATGATGATATTGATGAAGACAAAGAAGATGATGGTGATGATTATGATAAGAATGATGATGATCATCATCGTTGTTGTCGTCATCACCATCATATTGGTTGTCTTCATGATCATCATGATCATCATGATCATGATCCTCATCATCATGACCATTGTAATCATCATCATGTTTGTCCTTGAAGGGACTTATGTATAGGATCTCACTATAAGAAATGTAACCAATAAAAATTATGACAAAATCCTACTTGAATTAAAGTAAATTAAAATAAACTACACTAAATTAAAAACATAGAGTTGTTTAACTATAATTAATTTAAAATGAAACAAAATATAAAATATGCAAATAAAAAGACCCAATAAAAAATTAAACAAAATATAAATATGCAAAATAAAAAAACAAAACAAAACAAAAAATATAAAATATGCAAATAATCAAACAAAAAAAGTAGAATTCAAAAACACCCGCGCACTAGCTCATTAGTGTTCATGTATTTGTAATTTCAGAATGTAATCACTTCTATATTTTATGTATTGTACCCCGATGTTCATTGTGAGAAGCATCTGTAATGTAATTGAGTCATGTGAAGTCATAGAGGATAACCCTCCTTATTGATCAAGGCTTAAAGTCCCCGTAGTTGTGGGGCCCTAGGGTTATTAGACTATCCTAGAGAAGTCTGCCCTAGGTGATTTATTGTAAGTTAGGGCAATATTCCCCACCATTGTGTTAAGGTTACCCCTCCTTGTTGATCAGAGGGGCAAAGTCCCCATAGTTTTGGGGCACTAGGGTTATTAGAATCTCCTAGAGATGTCGGACCTAGTAAGTAATTGTTAAGTGGGGACGACATGATGGAGTGGAAATTAAGTGAAAGAAAGAATATAAATAGAGAGTGATCCTCTCTATTTATCTCACACACGCTCACTCACTGGGGGGCATGAGTGAGATAGGAGAAGCTCTCTCAAGTGAGAGAGAGAGAGAAAAAACTGTTGGAGATCATCTTTATGTTTTTGGGTTTTACTGCTGCCACTAGTGCTCATTCTATCTTTGAGCAAGTTGCAAGGTTTTCTCCTTTATGGTTTGCCCGAGGAAAATTATTTGTGTCTCTTGTCTCTTGTGTTTATTGCTGTGCATGTTATTCTCTCAGATAATATCCTAAGATCATAGCTTAAATGATAAAAATCTAACATGGAATCAGAGCTAACCTGAGAAGAAGACATTGTTGTTAGAATAATCAAACCCATAGTATTACCCACTTAGACATTAATTCATTTATTTTTGTCTTATTTTCGTAGTCCATGAGTCCCACCATGTGCAAGTTGCTAATTGCCTATCCATAGAGGTCAAAATTGCCATCTTTGACTCATGTAGCGCTTGGGAAATCCTTAGGAATCAAATCTGCTTTATTCCTGGCCTCCTAGGTGCCCTTCTTCTTTTTCTGCTTTGTTGACTGCTTTTTCAGTTTTTAAAGCACATAAGGAAAGCAAGACTAGGTGAGGTGAAATTGTTTTATTCCCCTTTCATCCTCCACTCTTTCCTCCATGCAAAAGCATGTATGAGCTTCCATTCCACCACTCATTAGCTTTCCCATCTTCCCTTGCCAATTCGTGAGCCTTATGACAGATTTGGGATCAGCTTTTTACACCTATGGGGGATTTGCCTATTTTGGGTAAGGCTGCTTTATGCTAGATTTGGATGCTTCCTCATGCATTCAATTTCTTAATGTATTCTATTTATTCATAAGCCTATGATATTACAGGGTTGGCTATTATACACTGAGTTAATATAATTTTTTGTTACAACTCCATTTTCAGTCTCCATTGTTGACAATTTTGCATGATCAATTGTAATTTGTTGTGAGTGAAATTAATCTATTGCTGGTCAGAATTTCTACATGGTATCAGAGCCATTGTAGGTTGTTACTCTCCTTCAAAAATTGTTTTGCAGGTTCGACATCAAGACTGGGAGCCTTCTACTAACAGCCGGGACAGATTTTCTAAAGCTATGGATTCATAGAAAACTATCCTCACTCCCTTCAACTTTTTTGAATGGAAAGCAGAGATGGAGATATTGTTGAGAGAAAAATGCCTCTACAGGGTGACTATGGCTACAGAAGCAGAGCCAAATGCTGCTGCGGAAAAGATCAAATGGCACAATCGGAGAGATGAGGCTTATGGCCTCCTATGTCTCAGTATTTCCCGAGACCTCCTTTTCCATCTCGATGGATTAACTTCACCGGATCAAGTATGGGAGAAAATTTCTGAACTCTTCGGAAAGAAATATGAGATGAGGGGACACCATATCGAAAATGAGCTGATTTCCCCGAGTCCCAGTAATTTTGAATCCCTGCAGCTATATTTCTCCAAGTTCAAAGCACTAGTTTTGCAGCTGAAACAGTGTGGTATTGAAAAGAAAGATGATCAGTTCGTACTGGCCATCCTCTCGAAGCTAGGACCTGACTACTCAGTCTTTGTTTCAACCTTCTATGCCACAAAACTCACAGCTCGAACCTGGAAGATGCCTAGCCTTG
>LPNX010200793.1:102209-114048 GCA_001517045.1 Pseudotsuga menziesii
TTTACTACAATGAAACTTTTTCCCCAGTGGCAAAGATGGATTCAATCAGGCTAGCTCTAGCCATTGCATCATCAAGGCAATTGGAGGTACATCATATGGATGTAAAATGTGCCTTTCTAAATGGTGATCTCACTAAGGAGATATATATGCAGCAGCCACAAGGTTTTGCTACTGACCATTCTCTTGTGTGCAGGTTGAGAAAGTCATTGTATGGGCTAAAGCAAGCCCCTAGGGCTTGGTATGCCAAGATAGATAGCTTCTTGCTATCTCTGAATTTTGTTTGGTGCAAATCAGATTTGAATGTCTATCTGAAGGTAATTAATGGTTCATTAATGATCACTTTGTTATATGTTGATGACCTCCTCATTACAGGAAGCTCACAGGCTGAGATTGCTTCCCTAAAAGGAGCTATGAACCAAGCCTTCTCCATGACATATTTGGGGCTCTTAAGTCAATTTCTGGGGCTTGAGATTGCTCAAAGCAAATATGGAATCAAGGTGCACCAGTCCAAATATGCCTTGGATTTGCTGATCAAATTCAGAATCCAAGATTGCAAAGCAAGCAAAACTCCTTTCCTTTCAGGAGTGAAGCTGGAGGAAGATTATTCTCCACCGATGGTAAACAACACTTTGTATAGACAGTTGATTGGATGTTTATTGTATTTGACACATACTTGACCTGATATTTGTTATGCATTCAGTGTTGCTTCTAGATTCATGGATCATCCCCATGAGATCCATTGGAAAGCAGCCAAGAGGATCCTTAGCTTTATTCAGGGAACAAGGACACATGGGATTTTCTATAAAGCCAATTCTGACCTTGAGTTAATTGGTTTTACTGACAGTGATTGGGCAGGTGATAGCACAGACAAGAAGTCCACTTCAGGTTATGTGTTCATGCTTGCAGAAGGGCCAATCAGCTGGTAAAGCAAGAAACAGAGTGCCATTGCACTCTCATCTACAGAAGCTGAATACAGAGGAGTTGTCAATGCAGCAACTCAGTGTTTATGGTTGCAGGGTTTACTTGGAGAGTGTGGTTTCGAACCTGAGTACTCAACTACCATATACTATGATAACCAGAGTACCATTTGAATCTGCAAAGATCCAGTTTAGAATCAGAGAACTAGACACATTGAGATTCACATGCACTACATCAGAGAGCTTGTGCATGATGGCACCATTCACCTACTCTTCTGTTCATCTTCAGAACAAGTAGCTGATATCTTCACCAAAGAATTTTGTGAGAAGACCTTCAGCAATCTCAAATCACTGCTGGGGATTGCTGATCATGCTGTAAAGGCAGGAGTGGAGACAAGATTCTACAATTTTGTTTTACAGTCCATGTTTAAGGGAGGATTTTCCCAAGTTGGTTTTGCCTCTTTCCTTGGTTCATATGGACTTGCAGTATGTAAAAGGGTGACTAAGCCTTGTTTCTAGGCCCTATATTTTGATTTATTACTCATAAAGTCAGGCTTAAGGGGGGGTGTTAGAATAATCAAACCCATAGTATTACCCACTTAGACATTAATTCATTTATTTTTGTCTTATTTGCCTAGTCCATGAGTCCCACCATGTGCAAGTTGCTAATTGCCTATCCATAGAGGTCAAAATTGCCATCTTTGACTCATGTAGCGCTTGGGAAAGCCTTAGGAATCAAATCTTCTTTATTCCTAGCCTCCTAGGCGCCCTTCTACTTTTTCTACTTTGTTGACTTCTTTTTCAGTTTTTAAAGCACATAAGGAAAGCAAGACTAGGTGAGGTGAAATTGTTTTATTCCCCTTTCATCCTCCACTCTTTCCTCCATGCAAAAGCATGTATGAGCTGCCATTCCACCACTCATTAGCTTGCCCATGCGCCCTTGCCAATTCGTGAGCCTCATGACAGATTTGGGATCAGCTTTTTACACCTATGGGGGATTTGCCTATTTTGGGTAAGCCTGCTTTATGCTAGATTTGGATGCTTCCTCATGCATTTGATTTCTTCATGTATTCTATTTATTCAGCAGCCTATGATATTACAGGGTTGGCTATTGTACACTGAGTTAATATAATTTTGTGTTACAGCTCCATTTTCAGTCTCCATTGTTGACAATTTTGCATGATCAATTGTAATTTGTTGTGAGTGAAATTAATCTATTGCTGGTCAGAAATTCTACAATTGTGCAGCTGTGAAAGATAGGGCTTCTTAAATTTTTGGGTGTCTCTCCACAATACATCAGGAAAAGTATGCTAGGATGACTCTCCATTGAAGGGCACATCTTTTTGTCGAAGCGGAATTCGATTCTGGGCATTTTCAGTTTTTGGTGCGGGAAATTAGGGCTTTTTACAGAAGATGAATTTTTGAGTGAGCCCAGCATAGGATTGCTCTCTTCATCAAACTATAAGTTTAGAGACCTGGTTTGAGAGTTTTTTTTTGGGTGAAACTCCAGGAAAGTCAAACCCTAGTTTGACCTCGAGCCAAAAAAAAACCCTAAATACTAAAACTGATAAGTTTTTGTACATTCGCTATATATTGGGATTGCAGAAGTCTCAAGGGCCTAAAATTTTGACATGTCGAATATAAAATCTTTTTGTACACTGTATCCAAGTTCCAGACTCAGATTCACTATATTCTAGGAGATATGATTCCTCCAAGTTAGGGTTCGAGCCTCTTCCAGGATTCATCCCTAAACAAGACACCTGGGGATAATTGCTATATATCAGGCTACGAAGGTCCAAATTAAGTTTCTGAATATGTTCTAAGGAATGGACTATAGTTTTTGTGGTTAAAGTTTTAGACCCAGAAGATGAAAAATGGACACGTGTCAGTTCCTACAATGTTGCTATGTTGAACAGTCCTGAAATAGGTCACCTTGGGAAAAAGATCATAAGTCCCAATTGGTGAAACGAATTCTGATGAAAGTTGTGGTGTTGGAACAAGTATAGATGAGGATAGCTCAAAATTAAATTTTAGACATAGAGGAGAAGTACCTTTGGATATACCACAAAAACAGTATTGGGCATTTCTATAGAAGAAATTGGTAAACTAGGGCTTCCTGTTCCGGGAGCTTTCCTCCATTATTTTTCAGAAAAAGGAGTACATTGGATAGCTCACCTTGAAGAGGTCTATATTTCTATCCAATCAAATCAGAAAGATTCCAAGTTTTGAAAATTAGGGTTTCTTTGAGAAACCCTAGATCAGTTAGCTCTGGAACCAGGATGGACACCTCAAATCAGTAAGATCTAATCTTTTGCTATTTTCATTTGAGGTTCTCATTTCAAAGTGATCTATCACATCATCTTGATGATATGCTTGGTGAAGTTGACAAATTCCAAGAATGGAAGTATATGATCTCTTTGAATAAAATTAATTGTACACCTACATAAGTAGAGAGGTTACATTTCCAGAGGGAGATGAGGATAAAATACTTACACCAGAAGAACTTGGTTAAGGCCAAGAAGGTCATTGCTGATTCAATCATGGATCACCTTATACGATGAGTGTCTTCCCTAAATACACCGAAAGAGATGTTTGGTTCCTTGACAAAGCTATTTGAAGGGAAGAACATAAATCAGAATATGACTCTAAGAAAACAGTTGAAGAATGTGAAGATCCAAAATACAGAGACCATACAGTCATCCTTTATGAGGGCCTCTCAAATCAAACAAAAACTTGTAGTAGTAGAAGAAGAAGTGGATAATGTAGAAGTGGTGATAGCCACCTTGAATGGCCTCCCAAGATCATGGGATTCATTCATGCGAGGAATGTGTGCCAGAAGGAAGTGATTAATTTCAATAAACTCTGGGAAGAAGAAGAAGCTCCACTCATATTAAGAGAAGAGAAGATGGGAGCAACTGAAGATGAATCTCTCACCATCCAAAGAAGATCCCTCAAGCGATGAGGAATATGAAGGACTCAAATCTTGAATAAACTCTTATCCATCTTAACATTTGGATAAGAAATGATGAATGAAGAAGATGATGAATCTAAAGGCTCAAGGAGTCTACCCACAAAACAAATAAAGATAAGTATTCAATTGTCATTTCATGATATTGTTTTGTTATGCATTTGTTTATATTCAGTTGATGTATTATGCATGATAGAATGTTTGCATTAATCATAGTATACTACTAATATGCATGTAATGTGTGCCGGAAGGAAGTGATTACTTTCAGTAGACTCTTGGAAGAGTGCACACAAGAAGAATCTCGACTCATAATAAGAGAAAAGAAGATGGGAGCAACTGAATATCAATCCCTCACGATTCAAAGAAGATCCCTCAAGAGATGAGGAATATGAAGAACTAAATTCTTGAAGAAACTCTTATCCATCTAAGCATTTGGATAAGAAATGATGATGCTATGAATGAAGAAGATGATGAAGCTAAAAGAAGGATTCTACCCATGAAACAAATAAAGATAAGTATTCAATTGCCATTTCATGATATTATTTTGTTATGCATTTGATTATGTTTAGTTGATGTGTTATGCATGATAGAATGTTTGGATTAATGACAGTATACTACTAATATGCATGTGATGGGTAAGTAGCTTATGGTTCTATACAACTCTCCATTGCTACTTATCTAGAATGAAACCTCTTTGCTGACATATTGGATAAGTGCACAATATCAATGTTGTCCTGGTAGAGATGGAAGGCATCTAGAAAGTTTATGTGAGATATGGATGAAAGTTGTATTGGCTAAAATAGGTGCATAATCATATATCTTGATGAAAATATTTTTTCATTATGAATATACCTTATGAAATGTTTCTAACCATACAACTAATGCATTTGACTTGTAGGAAAGATCGCGTAAAATCGCTTACAAGCAAAGAACAACAATAATTGTTCCAAAGAACAAGTGACAACAGTTCAAGATGAAGAATAATATGATGGATGCAACGACATCATTGATGCAGAACCTTCTAGCTATGAAAAAGTAACCAAGAATAAAGGGAAGACTAGTTCAAGAAGAATGATGTCTAGGATGCAGTATTGATACGTGAAGGGAAGTTTTTAGTTCCATCATGCAGTAGATGGAAACATCGTGGGATACAAGGCAAGATTCGTAGCATGAGGCTTCTCACAAAAAGAAGGCATAGAATACGAAGAGACATTTGCAGCCAGTGGGAGTTGAGACACATGACAGGAAGAATCATGTGTGAAAATGAAAGAAGGCCTTGTACAAGCTCAGAAGACACTTATGGGATAAAACATACATGATGATCTTGATGAATATCTTAACCTTTGCTACAAGGTTGAAGATGAAAGGCTATAGAGGATGACAAGCTCACACATGGGTGTTAAAAGAGATTTTGAAAAGGTTCAAGATAGAGGATCTTGGTATCTAATGACCCTAGATGGATACAAATAATATTAGTAGCAGAGGAAGCTACTTGTCACTCTGGTACATAATGTTTCAGTGCATAGAGTAAGAAAGACAGAGGGAGAATGATACTCCGCTTCAGAGGGAGTGACTACAAAAGATCCTAAGGTTCGACATGGTACGACATGATGGAAAGATTACTAATGACTCTAGGATTTACTAAGTGTAAAGCGGATTCCAACCTTTTATTCAAGGTTGAAGGTGGAAGACCAGTGATGCTTCTATTATATGTCGATGACTTGTTCCTGACAGAAAAGAGGAACTCATTAAAGTTGCAAGAAGGTGACTTGTTGTCGAGTTCGAGATGAAGTACTTGGATATGATGCACTACTTTATAAGCATGGAGGTGTGGAAGAATCTCCCTAGGACAAGGGAAGTATGTAGTAGAGATCCTTAATAGGTTCAGGATGATGGATTGTAAGTCCATGACCACACCTATGGCATCGAACTTTAAGTTATTAAGTGTTGCTTCATCAGAGATGGTTGATGCTACAAATGTATCGTCAGATGATTGGTTCCTTGATGTACCTAACGAATATGAGACTAGATATTTGCTTTGTTGTGAACACATTGAGACATGTTCACCTGATGGTTGAAAAGCATGCAATGAGGTACCTGAAAGGTATAGTTGAGTATGTGCTCAAGTATGATACGAATCAGAAGACTAACCTAGAGGGTTATGAGGATTTGTATTAGGTAGGAAGTGCCATTGATGGGAATAGCACTTTGAGGTGCTACTTCAATATGAGATCAGGTGTGATCTCTTGGTTTATTAGGAAGGAGTCCTGCATGGCACTGAGTACAGCCGAGGAAAAATATGTTGCCACTTGCTATTTGGGAGGTAGTATGTTTATTTTGAAAACTACTATTTGATTTGATTGATCTGACTTGCATTTTTTTGTATGATGCAGAGAGGAGAAGTGAAGCTCCATTTTGTGATCCAGATTGAGATCTCTTGAAAGAGGGATTTATAGCATAGTCAGTGAGATAGGTTGTCTGAGCATAAATCTTGGTGAAACTCATAGGTTTCTCAGATGTAAACAGACCTATAGGTTGTCCTTGGATGTAATCGGTCTTGGAGAAGCTCGCAGGTTATCCTTGGACGTAATCAACCCTGATGTGATTCTATGCTAGAAATGGCCAAAGTGAAGATTGAGTACTTCAGGGAGAAGCTTGGTGTTCTCCAGATTGAGGTTCCTTCCAAAGGGAAGTGATGTGTCCCTGAGCCATTCTGACATGGTGAGAGGATTGGTTCCTTCCATGGTCAGATGTAAGGGTTGAGCCATTTTGTCATGGTTAGAGGATTTGTTCCTTCCATGGTCATATGTGAGTATTGAGCCATTCTTAGGTGACTATGAGATGTGTTCTCACATGATCAAATATAAGCACTAAATTCCATTCTTTGAATGGAGGCATCTGGTCAGTTACTAGGAATACTCAGCCTAGAGCTGAGGGCCATTCTGATGTGATTGAGGGATGTGTTCCCACATGATTAGATATAAGTGCTGAAGTCCATTCTCTAGGAGAATGGAGGCACCTGGTTAGTTACTAGGAATCCTCAGCCTAGGGATGAGTGCCATTCTGATGTGACTGTGGGATTGGTTCCCACATGATCAGATGTAAGTGCAGATCATTTACACAGACGATAGTAGGTGTGTCCTATCATGCTGGTGGATGTGAGTGTTGTGCCTTTTCACAGATGGTAGTAGGTGTGTCCTACCATGCTGGTGATTGTAAGTGTTGTGCCTTTCCACAGATGATAGTAGGCATGTCATATCATGCTGGTGGTTGTAATTGCTGATCCTTTTCACAGATGGTAGTAAGGGTGTCCTACCATGCTGGCGATTGTAAGTGATATTCCTTTCCATAGATTATAGTAGGTGTGTCCTATAATTCTAGTTGTTCTAAGTACTCATCCTTTCCACAGATGATAGTAGGTGTGTCCTATCATGATGGTGATTGTGAGTACTGTTCCTTTTCACAGATAGTAGTAGGTGTGTCCTACCATGCTGGTGATTGTAAGTGTTCTGCCTTTTCACAGATGATAGTAGGTGTGTCCTATCATGCTGGTGAATGTAAGTGATGGGCCTTTCTGACATGGTTCTTGGATTTGTTCCTCCCATGGTCAGATGTGAGTGCTGGGTGTACCTTTCTGACATGGTGTTGGATGTGTTCCTCTCATGGTCAGATGTAAGTGCTAGGCGGGCCATTCTGAATTAAGGTTAGCACTGATGAAGACCTACATGAAGGCTAGGCCTACAACCAGCATGAAAAAGGGCTGGCTATGTAGAAATTCTTGTGACGAGAAGAATGAAGAGATAACACCAGTTGATCGAGATAGAAGTGATTATCCAACTATGATGATGATCCAATGATGATACAGCTTTGATGATGATCCAGTGACGATCCAGATCAAGTGATGATCCAAATGTGATAATGATCCAGTAATGATCCAAATCGAGTGATGATCCAAATCCAGTGATGAAGATGACTTGAAGATGAAGATAATACAGATGATACATAGAAGAATACTTGTGCTGATCAATTGTGTCAAGAGAATACCTTCCTAGTTAAGAGGGAGTGTTGATGTATTTGTAACTTTGGAATGTATTCACTTGTATATTTTATGTATTGTACCCCAATGTTTATTCTAGGAAGCATCTGTAATGTAATTGAGTCATGTCATACCCCAATGTTCCTATCGGGAGATTCACTAATGAAAACAAGTCATGTAAAGTCATAGAGGGTAACCCTCCTTATTAATAAAGGGTTAAAGTCCCTGCAGTTGTGGGGCCCTAGGGTTATTAGACTATCCTAGAGAAGTCAGCCATAGGTGAGTTATTGTAAGTCAGGGAAATACTCCCCACCATTGTGTTAAGGTTAAACCTCCTTGTTGATCAAAGGGGAAAATTCCCCACAGTTGTGGGGCACTAGGGTTATTAGAATCTCCTAGAGATGTCGGCCTTGTTAAGTAATTGTTAAGTGGGGACAACATGATGGAGTGGAAATTAAGTGAACGGAAGAATATAAATAGAGAGTGAGCATCTCTATTTATCACACACACACTCACTCACTGGGGTGCATGAGTGAGAGAGGAGAAGCTCTCTCAAGTGAGAGAGAGAGAAAGAGCTGTTGGAGATCATTTTTATGTTTTCGGGTTTTACTGCTACCATTGGTGCTCATTCTATCTCTGAGGAAGTTGCATGGTTTTCTCCTTTATGGTTTCCCTGAGGAAAATTATTTTTGGCTCTTTTCTCTTGTGTTTATTGCCACTAGTACAAAAGCGCGGATTTTTCCACGAAGGTTTTCCATGTTTCTTACTTTTTGGTGTAAAATCCGATGTAACAGGAATGAGGCGTCGCTGTATCCACGCCTAGCCATTGCTGTATCCACACCTGGACTCTTAGACGTCACTGTATCCATGCCTAAACTCTTGGACGTCGCTGTATCCACACCTGACCATCTCTATAGCGACGGCGCTATTCATTTCCTACATAATGTTGAGTGTTGCATCAAACCTTACACCTCCTTTTGAAAGTTTCTTCTGAAGGGTGACAAACAATGAATGAAATAGTCATTTGCAAAGGAAGGAATTTCAGTGTTTATGGATCCCCAAAATATAGGAAAATAAGAATAACATGATCTAAAATTCATGAATATATAACCTTTTAAAACATTTTCTTCCTTATCAACTTTGTAAGCCCACTTACAAGCAAGAATGATGCTTTCATTTGCATACTTGATGTCAACAATTTGAATTCCAACTGAGTCATGAACAAGAATGCCACAAATTTATCAATTAAGGCGATTCATATAACATAAGGAAATAAAACTTATCATTATTTAGGGTCTATTGAATTAATGTCCTATTTAAGTCTTGAATATAACTATTTCCTTGAAAAACCATTAAACCTTAACTAAATTATGGAAAAAAAATTATGAGTATGAACATGTCTTCTCCTTAATAAATGTACAATTCAGAGGGAATCATCTTATGAACTTCATAAAAAATCAAGTTGGATACTGAAAGTATTATTTGGGAAGGAAGCTAATTTGTTTCCATATATCTTGCAATAAGAAAAAATCCATATCCCAACCATAAGTTTCTCCATAGTTGCTTAAATTTGTCAGACCTTAGGAATGAATTGAGAGTTGAATCATTGGGTGGGGTATGAGTATCATATGGGAGTTTTGTTACATCCTTAACTACCAATAGATTAGTCACAAGGTCCATTTACCATCCTTTGTAGAGTCTTCCAATAACCTTTTTCCCACTTTCTTCGACATAGACAAAAACTTCTCTTTAGTAAATTTTGAGCACTCAATAGACCTATGGCTCAACCATCCAGTGAACTAGGGATTATTTCCTCCACAACATCCTCTCTCTTCTATTTATAAGTTTAATTGAGAAGAAAGGATTCTACTATGTAAATTTGAGCTCTCTGTTCAGCTCTATGTAAATTTGAGCTCTCATATCTGACGCTTAGGTTTTATTGTCACATATTTCTATAGACATGGATATATAAGCCTGTTATTGATACATAATGTCAATACACTACCATGAATTAACAAAATCTTTATGAGTTGAAGTGCCCATCAACGTTATTCCTTAAAAGAGAATACAACTTGCCTTAACAATAATAGGAAAAAGATGAATCCATTGAACAAGCAAAGAGATTACCAAAACAAACTCTCCCATTGAATGTCTTGAATCTAATGAAAAATAAATCTTGTTTCCTAGGGAGCCCATATAGGTGGATTTTAAATGTCTATTCTAAAAAAATGAAAAATAAATGTATTCCATAGTTTTTATATCAAAATTCAATCCTTTGGAACACGTAATTATAAAGGGTATCAAACTATCTATTTCCAATTTGATCAATGATGTGATGCCATCTTTCTCAATATAATGGCCATAATGTTCATTTGGTCCTAATCGTTCGTTTGTATGGTCCATAATGTTCATTTGGTCCTCATTGTTATTGAGTATGGTTTAACATCTAAACCAATTAGTCTTGAAGAAATAACCACATTTATTTTGTTGCAACCTCTCTTTTCGTTTTACTTTTAACATTGGATTCTTCTATTTCTCTTTTTCTCTTTTCGGAATGGAATACTGGATCAATCATAGCTGATGGATTGGGATGGAGGACCAGAGATCAAATCGCAGGCCCTCTTTCTGAGATCAAATCGCATGCCCTCTTTCTGAAATCAATGGTTAGTACTTCTGTCATCGTATGATTTACATTAATGCCCATTTTACACATTCTATTTTAGAAATTGATTACTGAATATATCTTGTATCAGCCTCTGCTATTTACAAATTTGACTTCTGGGGTTTTGGGCTGCTTTTCTTTGATCTAAAGAGTAACAAATTTTGTTCTAGAAACAAAATGACCATCATGAAGATTGGCTACAACAAAATGGGTTTTCTGAAAAATACCTAAGTTTGGCAAAGGTCCAGGGTTCGTGTATTCTGTAAAATCCACAAATCTCGTTAGGGTTTAGGTATTCTACAAAGCGCAGAAATCTGGGTAAGGTCCAATTTTGGGTATTTATTGATTTGGGCCAATTAGTGACATTTCTAAAAATGGCAGAAGGTTGGTGCTCTGAAGAGGTGCTAAAGGCCGTTTTTCCCCTGATGAACGGAAAAGACCTAGCATTTTGTATGTGTGTATGCACGCAGTGGAGAGATCTAGCCAAAGATGATTATTTTTGGAAGAATTTGTGTGCAAAGAAATGGCCATCTATTTGTAAAACCAAGGGATCTCCTCCAATTGGGGCTTCTCAGGGTTACCATAAACTTTACATGAGTCTCTGCAAGTGGCGACGTAGCCCCCTCCCGGTTCCCAGATTGTCCTTTGATGATATAGAATTCTATGTTGATATATGGATGGATGATAAGTCGGTTTATTCAGATGTAGTCCCCGGTACGCTCCTTCAGTCAGGGATTATAAACCCTCCTCCCGGAATTTGAGATATGATGAGGGATCATTTGAGAACCCTAACTTGCAAGATGACAATTCCCGTGATTCCCAGGTTTTGGGTTGTGTTCAGTGAGAGCATTCGTGTTTCTCTTCTCATAGGGTGAAGAGACAGTGATAAGGTTGCTTGCATTATTGATAAATATGGCTTCGATTATGTTGATGGACTGGCATACAGGGCCCTTGCTTATGATTATTTGCAATTTTCTCCCTCATATCTGTTTGTATCAGAGATCAGAGCCTGGTTTGCACTGCTGCTGGTGGATGCTCAAGATGGAAACATGGACGTATTTGGCATTGAAGTGGACTTTTGCGATACTGCGAACTCCGACAGCGAGGTTTTATGGCTTCTAGATATGTTGGATTCGAAGAAGATAAAATCTTAGTGAATGGAAACAACTTCACTTTCCAGACACTCAAATAGTAAAAGTTAAGTGTTCATTCGAATATGGCTGTTGATAAAAGATGTCATGCAGTTTCATCTTATG